>BFEA01000571.1:16780-30613 GCA_003427395.1 Chara braunii
AGAGAGAGAGAGAGAGAGTCGAGGGAAAGAAAGTCCAAAATAGAAGATGACAAGATCCAGGAAGAGAAAAGTTCGGCGTCACCGCCGTACACTCACGCCACGATAACAATCCGCAACAAAGGCGCATTCACCGTTAATTCCAATATGGCCCCGGGCCAATCAACTCAACATCGATCCTCGTACCAGCACCGATGATCCCGGCCGTCGCGTGCTAACTCCCACCACTGCGATCGCCACCCCGTTGTCGTAAACTCGACCCGGTTCACCCAGATCCCACAGTCCGTCGTGGCGATCCAGCGCGCAACCCGCCAGTCTATCGTCAGCCGACAGGACCTTCCGAATCGCTTCAAACACTCGGCCTAGCCACTGCTTCCCGGAAGCTTGCTTGAGAGTCGAGAACGTAAGAGAGCTTTGGCGGGTGCGCTTGCGGGTTTTATAGTTGCGACAGAGGAGATAGAAGGAGGAGAGAACGACGGGAAGGCGGGGGTGTAGGAGGAGGAGGAGAAGACTTTGAGAAGAGCGCTCCGAGAACGCCATGTTGATCCCTCGGAACTCAAGGTTCAACCAATCAGATTCGTCGCGCGATAGGAAGGTCCTATCGATCCACGCACCTGATTGGTGAGCGGGAATCATCGGGGGATTGACTGGGAGTCGTATGCCAGACTCAGAGGGTGAGAAGAGAAAAGGTGTGAGAAGTGGCGCAAGACGGGTCCAAGATTCAAACGATCAAGAAAGGGAAATGGGCGCGCAAAGCAGCAAGACGGGGGAGGGGGGGAGAGGAAGAAACAGTTACGGGGAGAGAGAAAGAGGAGGGAGAAGGAAAGGGAGCGCGGGAGGGAGCGATGCGGGGGACAGAGAGGAGAAAGCCTCTGCATGTGTGGCGCCGTCAACAAAAAAAGAAAGAAAAAGGCACTGAAAAAGTTACAGTTTGCTTCTATCCTAATTCAAAATTGAAATCACCATATCCGCGCGCGAAAAAGCGACGCGGGAAAAATCCTATGCCTATTCGTATTCACGCGAAATTCCGAGAGTTTTCCCCGACGCGCCCAAGAACATTCACACACCCAAAAAGGACCCGTCGAAGTTCCGCTTATCCCGGAATTCCCAAATACCGAGCCCAATTCCCAGTGCGCTCGCTAAGGCGCACACAAAATCCCATGTACTTCCCGACTTTGCAAGAAGAAAAACAGAACTCGGCAGTCGAAAAAGCTCTCAAAAAGGAAAATGCGGCACCCGAAAGCAAGAACTCAAAACGGGGTTTTCCTGGGGTTGGTATGATACAAGCAAAGGAAAGGGTATGAAAGATGGCACGGGGTCGGGAAGTGGTTCGTCACAGGCATGCGTCGACGTACAATTTCGGTTCGAGGGTGGTCCAGACGTGGTCCAGCAAACCGGAGCACGAACATCCCTGCGTCCAAAATCTGCACGGCGCCCCAACGGCTCCGAACGGTAAGCGGCGTCGGGAGGCCTCCGTCCGTCGGCGCGAAATGCCGACCGGCGTCCACTTAGGTCTGCTGCGGCGGGCGATCGTCGACAACGGTCCGAAATTCGAATGCTTTTCCCACCAGGCGCCCTTTCGACGACGACAGTCTCATTGGACAAGATCGTCATTTTCTTCGATTGTCGTCACGCCTCGCACGTTGGAGCACAAAACTTTCACCGATCTTTCTTTTGTCAACGGGCTTCTTCGTTGAACGGTCGACCGCCGACGTCACACTGCAGCCCTTCGAGCGGCCCTTACATGGCCGACCTGCTGCACAGCCTGCCTCTACTGGTCCTCGTCGTCGTGCTGCTTCTCGTCGTTGTCTTCTTCCACGTGTGTTTCGTCGGCCTCGTCCCGGTCGCGGCTCGCAGAACGACGAGTTTACGAAGTCCTGTCGGCCACGTGATCTTCCCACGTGCCTCCTATCCTGCGCTTCACCCACCACCGCGGCATCGCACGTGGTATCACTCTGCAACCCAACGCGTAGCACAACTGAACAACAGCCTCCGACATCGCGACGTAATCGGCCCCATCGAACGGATCTTGTGTCAATTTCCTCCATCTACGCGCGCGCAACTGCTCCTTCAGTCGCCCCAGCGCCCTCTCCTGCTGACATCGAAGAACGATCGTGGACACGGCTGTCGCCACGGCCTGCAGCTCACGATGACTCAACGGATCACGTCTACCCTCCGCCGCCCTCCATAGCCGCGACGATGAAGATGAGGTCCCGTCGTTCAGCTGCCGTTTGTGTCGTACTTCCGCACGCGTCCAGGAAGTTGAAGACGTCCGACGAAAGGCGGCCCCTTTTCTATGTTCACAGTCCCGCAAACGGCAAAGAGGAGCAACGCGCAGTCGACATGTGCAAAGGTCCACGGCGATGGAAGCACCAAACTCTGCCCGCGCAGTCGCAACGGCCTGGGGATGGAACCTCCGCCGCCGCTCAGCCCCTTTTCGTAAACACGCCACCGTCGCGCCGCCAGGCACACGTCGTCGTCGTCGTCGCAGCAGTCGTTCGAATTTTGAATTTGAAATGCCCACGCCCTTGGGGTTAAATTTCTTTCCGCGTTGCCTGCCGTCTGCCGTTTCCCGCCTCGCGTCGCTGGACCACGCCGCCTCCGCACGGACAAAAGAAGCTGGACCACGGACGTCCGACCCCGCGGCCGCTAATTTACGTATGAAAATGGCCACGGGGAAGCCACAAGGAAATATCCTCGGGGAACATCCCCAAGGATGAGTGGAACGACGCCGCAAATTCCCGTAAAAATCCACAAGGACGTTTCCTTGTGGCTCAAGGAAACCGTAAGGAGTGTCTAACGAGGCCCTTAGCCTGAAAACTGCCAGCTTGTGAAGAAAAAAACGCAAAACGAATGTGCAATCTGCACGTGTATGTGTCTCGGACAGAGTTGGGAAAATCGTGAATCATGGCGCATGATTGCCAAACAATCATTCTGCTACTCTTCCTGTCCTACGGATGCCACATTGGCTATGAACCTTAAGAGGGGGGCTTTGCTTTTGCCCAGAGCCGACCCCTGCGGGGTTGAAAGCCTTCCCCCCCCTCCCCTCCCCACCCCATTAATATGACTGGAAAACCGGTCCAGTGTCCCTTGCATCAACTCCACTCTGCACACTCGGCGCTACTACGGTGAACTGTAATGACAATGCGCTTGCAGACGTTGAATCTATACACATCATCTCACACTCCGCGAAAAACAGGAAAAAACAAATAGCTGTGTGACCGTCTGCTTTAGGTTGGCGGTCTTGTTCACATTGAAGCCCGCCTCTCTAATCTGTGTCTGCAATGTTGTGTTCGAAGCGTCGCTGCGGCAGTAATCTGCCGTCCTCGTGGGCGCCGCATTTCGAGCCACCAGTTGCTGCCTGGGTTTAGACGGGGGGATATTCTCACGGAAAGTTGAGCCACATGTACGTGCGGGATGAATCTCCAGCAAACACAATCCATAAGGAGCAAAAACGAAAAAAAAAAATAAAAAAATCTGTAACCACCTGGCCCATGTGGCAGAATGAAATGGTTACACCCGGAAGTGATGATTTCTTGAAGAATTTAAAGAAGGAAAAGAAAAAAAGAAGGGAAAATAAAAATAGTACACCCATGAACTGTTGATGCAGCCACCGGAGTTCGAATCTGGCCGATCCGATGAATGGAAGTGCACCCTCAAGACCTCAAAAATAGGGAGCCGCTCCGTTCGATTCTGATACCTCAAGGAGGGGGAGGAGATGGCGCTTTTACTCGGCACTTGGGCGTCGCTCCACGGCTCTCGACATGCACAAAAGACAAAAAATCATGCGAAAGGTTCAATCTCGTTTTGCACATGTCGACAGTAGTGGAGCGACTTGTAATGTATAATGTAATGGATTTCGTTTGTGAGCGCCAATCGAAGAGCATTTCAAACGTTCTGTCCTCTGTCCATGGCGAGCGGAGCATTTCAGTTCAATGTCATGTCTATTTTTTTTTTTTTCCCAATTACCTGTCGATTTCCTGTCGAATCTGGACAGGACGGCCTTTCAGGCCTTTTTTATTGTCATTATAGTATTATTATGGGGAACCCCGTAGCAGCCACATCCATGCTCAATCCCATCACATCCATGCTCAATCCTCCAACGAGGGAACATGCGGGAGCTGCACCCCCACCAGCAGGTACGATACCTGTTACAGCAGATGGGCGATACCGGGCAGGGGTCAACCGGTAGCATCAGGAGCTTCTTCGATGGGCCTGTCACTGTGCCTCCCCTACCCCTATGAACATCAGCAGTCTCTGCTCAATGCCACTCGGGGGTGGGACCATACATGGCGGGCTTCGAGTCTGGCACTAGTCTGCCCCCCAAGAAAATCAAATCCGGCGACCTCTCCCCGCGCGTTTTCTGTCCACTGACGGTCGTCTCTTACGGTCAGAAACAGGACATCTAGATGACTGGAACCTTCTTTTCTGGCGACAGATTCGGAGAAGATAGTCCGCAGCACATTCCAGCCCTCCAACACCAACTCCAGCCCCCGGACTACCACCGTGGGCCCCCTTTGCAATTAGGACTTTTCTTATCTGTGGACGTGATTACGGTCAGATGCATCTAGGTCGGGCCGTAGTTGCAGTCGGGGAAGCGCTACCCGTAGCGGAAGTATGCGCTGAGACGCACAAACCGAGAAGCCGTCGGCCACTGACAAAAAAAGAAAAAAAGAAAAAAAAAAAACACACACACAATCGGGCCGGTTTTGCCCCCCAAATAGAACGCACGGTCATATGAAGACTGAAACAGCGATGATGAGCGTGCGTTCTATTTGGGTGAACTCGGTAGGTTCGGTTTTTCCCGATCCCGGTTACTCGTTTGTCACCGTCGGTTACTCCGATTGACGGCGATTGGATCATTCAGTTTATTAAATATTGGTCACGTCCCTCAGGTCCCTGGGACCACCACGTTCCTGGCACAGAGACGCCGTGCACCGGCCAGTGCCCGCCAACGCCTGGGCAGTCCCCGTGCATGAGCGGCGATCGTGCCAATCGAATCGAATCGCATCGCATCGCATAACATAGCACCGCACAGCATCGCCCGCATCGCCCGCATCGCCCGCTTACGGCCCCCTGCGCTTCAACTTGGCGGGGGTATAGGGCCTTGCCACACCGCTCTCAAAATTTGGCGGGCGCGTCTGGCCATGTTCTAGCGGGAAGTTCGTTCTCAATTTGCACATTTCGAGAGTGGTGTGGCGACGCCCATAGTTGCGCTCGTGGGTTGGCGGAGCGAATCAGAAAGGCGGGAAGGGGGATGAAACGTGAAACGTGGGCTGGCGTGTACGAACGCCATCGTACCCCGCGCCGGCGGGATGACAAACAGAATGCGAGAGAATCGAAGAGAGGAGAATGAAAAGAGGGAAAATTTGCATTTGAGCGGGGAGCGAGGGACGGGTGGCGCGGGCGGGGGAGGAAACAGGGAAAGTGACTGCTTGCGCGTTGGCTCTTTGCCCTGAGCTCCGAATCGAGCTACTCCAGCAAACAGTCGAGAAATAAAGAGGAGGAGAAAAAGGAAAACAAACGGTTGAAAAGTTGGGGTTGAGGGGAAAAAAAAGAATTTGGCTGTTGCTGGGTGTAAGGACAGGTGCTGCTGGGGATGGCTGATCGATGGTCTGGATTGTTTAATACGCCGCTGAATAAGGATCTCAACTGAGTGGCGCGCTTTAGGCGATCATCATCTTCCGATTGATGACATGTTCAAAGCTTTGACAGCTGCACGTGCTGCCCAGACCGAAGGTGGGCGAGGGCGCTGCCCAGAGCAGCGGTCGGCTCGCACGGGGCAAAAGAGCGCTCAGGCCTAGCCAGTTGAGCAACCGCGAGGGACGGGTCCGCCGGTGGGAGCGGCCACTCCCGCCAGCCAGCCCAGCAAACCTGAGAGCGGGGAACCGCGAGCGCACGTGCGTGCCTCCTTGTGTACTCGGGCCGATATCGTCGGGGAGAGAGAGAGAGAGAGAGAGAGAGAGAGAGAGAGAGAGAGAGAGAGAGAGAGAGAGAGAGAGAGAGGGCCGATTTTAATGAGCAGATGAATTCTGAGCCGATGGGAGGAACGACGATCATGAGCCTTTTCAGAGGCGGAATGGTGGGAGAACGGCGGAAGCTTCTAGGAGAGGTGCCGTCGCCTTGTACCAGCCAATTGTCTGCAGATGGCAGGGTGAACATGAGAAAGGAAGGAGTTCACTGTTGATCCGTTTGCTGGTCCAAATCTGGAAAGTGCCGATGCGAAAGAGAATTCGTCGGTGCCTGAAGGGTTAAAATGACAAAACCCAACCGGTCCCGGCTTTACCCGCAGCTGCAGCGCGAGAGAAGAAGCGCCACCGGTTCCACCTCCAGCCCAGGGTCGCAGGGATATACCAGTATCAACAGGATATAACAGGAGGACATAGCATATGACATGGCCAGACCACCCGACGACTATCTCTAACTGAAAGGCAACAAAGTGCCGCATCATCATCATCATCATCAGAAGAAGAGTAGTATTGGTAGGAGGAAGAAGAATAGCAGTAGTAGTAGTAGTAGTAGTAGTAGTAGTAACGCGAGTGTTCGGGGTGTGTGTGAGGAGAAGCAGTGGGTTTTGGAAGGGAAAATGGGTGAGGAAGGGAATGAGAAGTTGGAGAAGGTGGTGAGGAGAGTGGTGGCCATATCTTGTGGGGCAAGTCATTCGGTGGCACTTCTGACCGATAATGTAGTTGTTTCCTGGGGAAGAGGTGAGGATGGACAACTCGGCCATGGCGACGCTGAAGAGAGGAACACACCTCACGTCATTGCACCATTAGAAGACAGCGAGGTATCCACTATCACCTGCGGAGCTGATCACACCGTCGCTTACTCCAAGACACGAAAAAAAGTGTATAGTTGGGGATGGTAAGTTTCGTTTCTCTCGCTGACTGATCCCTGATTATTCCGCTCTCTTTCTACCTGTTTGTCCTCCTCCTCCTCCTCCTTTTCTTCCACCTCCCCTCTCTCTCTATCTCTTTGTCTGTGTCCCTCTCTGTGTTTTAAGCATTGCATTTCTCCAGCCCCCTCTGTCTCTCTCTCTCTCTCTCCCCCTCTCTCTGTGAATGTTTTAGAGCATGGCATTGCCTCCACGCCTTTCCTTTCCCTCTAAGACTTACTTACAGAGAAAAAAGGAACAGTATTGTTGCCCCTGTCCACCCGTTTTTCTTCCCGTGCGCATGAGGTGCCCCCTGCCCCCCATCCCCCACCCCAACCCAACCCTCATTTATTTTCTTTTCTTTTAATGAAAAGGCGACAATTTTGGAGTGTTTTGTTTTTTTCCCATGCGCATGAGGTGCCCCCTGCCTCTCTCATCTCTGAACTGACCGGTCCCAAGTAATTTCGGAGTATTTTTTTTTTTTTTTTTTTAATTTTTTTTTTTTTTTTGAACTCGTGTGATTGCATTGGACTTTGAACTCAGGTCTGCATTTGAACAGTTTGTCGGTGTACAACTGAGCTAGGCCAGTTGGAAGTTTTTTTTTTTTTTTTTTTTTTTCCCATGCCGAACGAGGCGCAAATAAAGAGGGGTATCCAGCGGCCTAACTCAGTTGGTAAGGCACGCAAGTGGCATTCAGGAGCTCGTGGGTTCAATCCCCATTGGCCTCATGCACCTTCCTGGGCAAGCTTGGCACCCGCCACCTAGAGATATGCCGTTGGTCCCCCCGAGTGGCATTGAGCAGAGACTGCTGATGTTCATAGGGGGAGGGGACCGGAGGGGAGGCAAAGTGACTGGCCCATCGAAGAAGCTCGGTCCTGATGCTACCGGCTGACCCCTGGCCGGTATCGCCCACCTGCTGTAGCAGGTATCGCACCTGCTGGTGGGTGCAGCTCTCGCATGTTCCCTCGTTGGAGGCTTGAGCACGGATGTGGCTGCTACGGGGTTCCCGTAATACTATAATGACAATAAAAAAGGCCTGAAAGGCCGTCCTGTCCAGATTTGACAGGTAATTGAATTGGTTGGGCTTAAAGAATTAGCCTTTAAAAACAAAAAACAAAAAAAAAACAAAAAAAAGAGGGACGAACGCCATGATCCTTCTTCTATACCTCCTACCAGTGATGCTGGTGCAGCCAAACAACGAGCGGATTGTATAGCGAACGCCCACGACTGCCCAAAAATATTTTAGAACCCAGTCTTTGTTGTTTTGGTTTCTGCTATTCGGATAGCCGATAGATCTTTTAGAAATAGTCTGTGGGTTGGGTTTTTTTCTATTTGGATAGTGTTCCTATCTCTGTAAACAAACAATCAGTCAGCTCTATGCTGTGTGGGCCGCGATTCAGTTGTCGAGCTGGCGTCGTCGAATGCAAACCGTTAAATTCGAACTCGGGTCTGCATTCAACAGGGTGTGGGTGTACCAACTGAGCTATGCCAGTTAGTAGTTCCCCGCCTCCCCTCTCCCCCCCCCCTCTCTTCCACACACACACACCCCGATAATATAACGACGGCCTTGAGATATGATCATCGAACTGACCGGCCGAAGGTAATGTACTATTTTACTCATTTGCTTTCACCTGAATTCGAACTGAGGTCTGTATTTCAATTTCAACAGTTAAGGGTCTGTGGTATGTTTTGGTTTCTCTGGCATTTCGTCGGTTTCGATAGTTTCTCTCTCTCGGTCAGAGACGCTTCGATGCTACGTTGGCCGGGATTCAGATGTCGAGCTGGGGAGTCTTTTTTATTTTGTATTTTGTGTAGTATTTTACTCATTTTCTTCCAGTTGAATTCCAACTCAGGTCTGTATTTCAGTTGTCGACTTGGGGAGTTTTTTTTTTATAATTTTGTTTAGTATTTTGCTCATTTGCTTCCAGTTGAATTCGATATCAGGTCTGTATTTCAGCAGTTCAGGGGTTTGTAGTATGTTTTGGTTTCTCGCATTTTTTCGTCGATTTCGATAGTTTCCATCTCTCGGTCAGAGACGCTTCGATGCTACGTTGGCCGCGATTCAGTTGTCAAGCTGGCCACTCTTCTTCTGCTTCTTCTTCTTCTTCTTCTTCTTCTTCTTCTTCTTCTTCTTCTTCTTCTTCTTTTTTTAAGCTAAGCTATATATTTTTTTCCTCTCACAATCAAGGGGATGCATGTTGCCCCCCAACCATTACTTTTTTTGTTTCTTTTTTTTTTAAATAATTTGAAAGGGCGGCGACCTTGAGATTGCGGGCGTTCCAACTGAGCTAAGCCCATCGGTAAACACACTCTGATATCACGAATGCACAAACCCCCCCTTTTTCCCCCCTTACCATGTGAAGAATCAGTTGAGCCAACCCGGTTACCGCCTTCACGCGCGGTCAGGATGGCTGTATCGGGATTGAAAGGTGGCCTAAATGCAGTTATAATCGCCGGGCGTTCTATTCGGGTGAAAACGGTAACTCAGAAGATCCAACGATAATCTGCTACTCTCTCTCTCTCTCTCACTCTCTCTCTCTCTCTCTTTTCTCTCTTTTCTATTGCGGCTGCTACAACTGTTGTTTGGTCTGTGTTCCTCAGCACTTTGCTGCTTGTCTTTTCTTTTTTTTTTCCCTGCGTTCTGGACATGATCAAGAAAAGAAACCAGAGACGAACTACGAATAGAAATTAACGGTAGATTGGCAGAAGAAGGCTCAGAATGCAGCGATCCAAAAGGCGTCCAAATGCATGTTTCCACAAATCGCTCTTTGCAGGCGGGGCGTTGTTGGTTCACAAAATGTTGGGCACCTTGCCCTGCTAAGATAGAAATGGATGTGCTTACAGGGGTCCTGTCTTTCTCTGACTTTTGTGGAAACAGAGTGTGATTTGACCCTTCTTGGCCACCATCTCTAGCATCACCCGGGGTGTTAAAAAAAAAAAAAAAAAAAAAAAAAAAGAGGTTTGACCCTTCTTGGACTAAGTTGTATAGCTATGCGCTGCTTTCTGAGTACACGTGATTTGGGTAGCCTCTCTTGTTGATCATTAGCGTAATGATCAACTTGGGGTTCTTTTACCCCCCCCCCCCCCCCACCCCCACCCTTTGTGAGGGAGGATCTCGGCCTCAGTCTGTAAGGCGCGAGGCTTATCGTCCCTTTCCTGTTCAGGCTCAGCCGGCTTATCGTCCCTCTTTCTGTTCAGGCTCAGCCTTATCGTCCCTCTTTCTGCTCAGGCTCAGCCGAGGGATCTTTTGTGTGATTTTTTGCGAAGTAAAACCTCTGGCACTGGGGCAAGAAGAAAAAAGAAAGAGGAAAGCAACGGTAGATACGGCCCCTTCCATTTGGTCTTTTTTTTTTTCTCGCTCTTTTTTTCTTTCTTTCTTTTTAGGAAGGGCGAAGGCCTTGAAACAGGACCGACCCTAGTACACAGCTGCTTCTTGTGGAGTTCGAGCTGAGGGGCACAGTCTTACTACCGGTAGCCAAGGGGATGATACGATTTTTTTTTTTTTTTTTTTTTTTTTTTTTTTTTTTTTTTTTTTTTTTGAGATATGGAGATGTGCGACACGGGAGAATGGGACCCAAAAAAAAGAAAAAAAAAAGAAAAAGAAAAGGCAGGAGTTCTGAAGCAAAAAAGAAAAAAAAGAAGAAAAAAAAAAAAGAAACGCCCGATGAATCCGGGTGTACCGACTGTAGTAGCCAAGGCAGACGTTTCAGTTGCACTTTTTTCTAGTAAGCTCTGGGGCAAGGTCCCACTTGCGCAAATTACGAGATTTCGGCCGTCGATCTTTGCTATCTACGGTCAGTATCTCTTAATTCGTCCAAGTGGGACCTAGCCCCCGGACGTCACCGCCAACGTCTGTATTTCACCAGCTCAGGTGTATACCAACGGAGCTAGGCCAGTGGGCACGCGCATTGTTCTAACGGTAGGTAATGTTTATCCACGAGCAGAGAGGTCCGCAAACCGCCTTGGAAGTATCGTCGTCCCTCGTTTAAAAAAAAAAAAAAAAAAAAAAAAAGCTGTGCCTACGTGGAGTTATGGAGTGTGGGTTCGACGGCCTGAAAACGTGTAGCCACTGGGCCTCGCTCCACCACAAAACATTTTATATGTATCTGGAGCTCGTGATAAGTCCAAATACCTTCAAACTGTTGGACTCCTCTGAATGCACCGATCCGGAAAGGCGTCCAAATGCGTGTGGAGTGTTAAGTAGTGGATCGAGGCCAATTGTTTCAGAAGCGCTGATACCGGTAAAATCCTAACACCTTCAATGTCTCCCGGGGCTAGGTGCCACTTACACGAATTAAGCGATATTGACCATAGATAGCAAAGATCAACGGCCAGAATCTCTTAATCCGTGCAAGTGGGACCTTGCCCCTGGGGGGGGAAAAAGGTAACACCTTCAATGTGTTATTTTATTGACACCGAGGTAGGGGCGAATATGTTTTACCCCGAACACAACACACCCTCATTATGACTGATCACTTCAGTTTGCCGTTCAGAACATAGATCCAGAGCCGATCAACGGCTAGAGACAGAGAGTCCACAGATAGAGACAGAGAGTCCACAGATCCAGAGCCGATCAACGGCTAGAGACAGAGAGTCCGCCTACCATCTTCACCCGAATAGAGCGTATGGTCATTATGACTGTCTAGAATGAAAGTTGCCCCTAATACAGCTGTAGTAACTGACACTGTACGTTCTATTCGGGGGAAGACGGTACGTGGGACCTTAGCTCAGTACTTCGCAAACCCGCAAAATGATTTTTGTTTCTCTCTCTTTCTGCCCCTTTCCCTCTCTCTCTTGTTCTCTTTTTCTCTCTTTCTCTCTCTCTCGCTCTATCCTGTCTCTTATACACATCTAGATGTGTATAAGAGACAGTCTTAAGACGGTACGTGGGACCTTAGCTCAGTACTTCGCAAACCCGCAAAATGATTTTTGTTTCTCTCTCTTTCTGCCCCTTTCCCTCTCTCTCTTGTTCTCTTTTTCTCTCTTTCTCTCTCTCTCGCTCTATCTCTATCTGTCTATCTATCTATCTATCTATCTATCTATCTATCTATCTATCTTTTTTTACTTTATCTTATCTGATCTTTCTATGTTATCTTTCTCATCTTATCTGATCTTTCTTATCTTACCTGTTGTTTCTTATATTATCTGATATTTCTTATCTTATCTGATGATTCTGATCTCATCTTTCTATCTTATCGTATCGTATCTTATCTTANTCTTACCTGTTGTTTCTTATATTATCTGATATTTCTTATCTTATCTGATGATTCTGATCTCATCTTTCTATCTTATCGTATCGTATCTTATCTTATCTTATCTTATCTTATCTTATCTTATCTATCTATCTATCTATCTCCTCTTCACTTTATTATTATTATTATTATTTTTTATTTTTTTTCCCTCTTGTTTTTTTTTCTTGCAAACCAGCTTTAGTGCCTTTGACGGTACATGGGCATACGAGTTTCTTTAGAATCTTCGGATAGTCGAAGTGCTCATAGGTCTGATTAGTGTATAGTGACGAGGCCATTACTTGGGGCATGCTAATCTTCTCTGTATCGCTCCATTTTCCTCGTCTCGCATGCCAGGTGTCAGTCTCGTGGGTCAGTTGACCTCCCGCGTCGAACCCCCGACCTCCATCTCGTACAGCATGGTCTCTCCGCGTAGATGAGGTAGCCGTGAGGGAAAGTCCACGCAGCAGGCTATGGTTTCGGGTTCATCGACTTGACCTCCATCTCAAAGACTAGAGGCTCGCCTCTCGTAGACCCGATCTCCATCTCTAACTACAGGTTCGCGTCTCATAGGCCAAGGCTCTTATTGTTAGGCCACGTCTCCGTCACATAGACCTCGTGTGACGGAGACGTGGTCTACAACATGGAGACATGCAGACATGGAGACGTGGTCTACGACATGCAGACGTGGAGACGTGGTCTACGACATGCAGACACGGTTTAGCAATAGGAGTCTTGGTCTACGACATGCAGACGATGTCCTAGACCACGTCTCCACTTGGTATATCTGATGCAGACGTGGTGTAGCAGATGGAGTCTTGGTCTACGACGTGCAGATGATGTCGCAGACCACGTCTCAACTTCAAGTTGGTTTACGACATGCAGAGGTGGTCTACGACATGCAGACGTGGTATATCAGATGGAGTCTTGCTCTATGACATGCATAGGATGTCAGACACCACGTCTCAACTTGGTTTACGACATGCAGAGGTGGTCTAATATATGGAGTCGTGGTCTACGACACGTCTCAACTTGGTTTACAACATGCAGTCGTGGTCTACGACATGCAGACACGTTTTAGCAATTGGACTCTTGGTCTACGACGCGCAGAAGATGTCCTAGACCACGTCTCAAGTTGGTTTACGACATGCAGGTGGTCTAGTAGATGGAGTCGTGGTCTATGGCATGCAGAAGATGCCGCCGCAGACCGCGTCTCCACTCGGTATACCAGATGGAGACGTGGTCTATGCCATGCAGACCTGGCACTTGGTACACAAGATGGAGACGTGGTTGACGACATGCAGACGTGGTCTAGCAGATGGAGTCTTGGTCAACGACATGGAGAAGATGTCGTAGACCACGTCTCCGCTTGGTATTATCCCAGATGCAGACGTGGTCAACCACATGCAGTCGATGCCGAACGGCGTACGTAGACCACCTGTCCGACACGCGGACCAGGTCTCCATCTGCTGTACCACGTGTGTTTAAAAAAAAAAGAAGAGGAAAAAAAGGAACATTTTTCGATTTATGTGTGTCATCCTTGCACAGTGACCATGCTAATCTCTGTCTCTTATACACATCTAGATGTGTATAAGAGACAGGTATATATCCTCATTACAAACAGTTCAAAAAGATTAAGAAAAAAAAAAATGCAGAACTCACCTCGATTTGGGGAATCTAAACGCACGAGCTGCCCACATGACTCCAGTATTGATCTACCATTGAATCAGATCT
>BFEA01000571.1:46805-69014 GCA_003427395.1 Chara braunii
AGAGAGAGAGAGAGAGAGAGAGAGAGAGAGAGAGAGAGAGAGAGAGAGACTGACAGTGACACTTCGCCCAATAAAGAAAACCAACGAAATAGGGAGGAGGAGGAGGAGGTGGATGAGGAGGAGAGGAGGGGGAGGAGGAGGAGGCGGAGGAGAAGGACCTGCCGGTTTCGTATGGCGTTGACGAAAAAGAAAAAAGAAAAAAATGACGAAGGAGGAGGAGGAGAGAGAGAGAGAAATCCCGACACGTGGCACTTCGCCTACTAAAGAAAAGCAATGAAGCAGGGAGGAGGAGGAGGAGAAAGGAGGAGGAGAGAAAAAGACGAAGGGAGGAGGAGGAGGAGGAGGAGAGAAGAGAAAGGAAGGAGGAGGAGAGAAGAAAAAGAAAAGGAGGAGGAGGAGGAGGAGGAGGAGGACGACGGCGAGAGAAGAAGACGAGAGGAGGAGGAGGTGGAGGGGGAGAAGAAGAAGAGGAGGAAAGGAGGAGGAGAGGAAGAAGAAGAAGATGAATGGAGGTGGAGGCGGAGGAGAGGAAGAAGAAGAAGAAGAGGAAGCAAGGAGGTGGAGGCGGATACCACAGCGGGACCGTATCGACCACGACGGGGCAGCTTTCCGACGGTGGGCAGCGACGGCAGCGACGGCGGGCAGCGACGATGGGCACCTCTTCGACGGCGGGCAGCGACGGGAACCTCTTCAACGGTGGGCAGCGACGGCGGGCAACGTGAACGAAAAAATAAAATGGGCAGCTCTTCGATGAACTGCGCAATTGAATTCGAAGGCCCCCCGTGGAAAAAAATTGCGTCGGGGGGTGGGAAGGCTCCCACGGGCCAAACCACTTCGAAAATGGCCTCCCCCCCCCCGCGCGCCAAAATGCGCTGGGCCCGCCCGGCGCCAAACCGGGGGACCCAACCGGCCGGGCCACCCGGGACCCCTGCCAAAAGAGGCTGGGCTACCGGGCGGCCCGGAGTTTAACACAGCAAATAACATCATTTGATCTTTTTTTTATATAATAATAATCACTGACAGGTTGGTTGTCTGGTGAATGGTTATCGTGATGCCCAAATTGCAAAGGTACAAATCTTCAAATTTAAAATTAAAACTGGAAAAGCACACTTTCGCAAAACATTCAGGTTGCATACATCATGGAAACGCCGAATACACCTCCCTTCAGCCCTTCACCCCAAAACATTTTCTACACGAACCACCGGACCTGAAATCCCTAGTTCAGTTGAGTTTTCATACTTGAAAAAGTGAATGACAACTTGAAAGGGGCTCATATCAGATTCTGAAGCTGGAAATAATTCCATTATGTTCTGGATGAGATTATATGCCAGACAAAGCTGGTCTGCTGTTATGTGGTGTGACTCTGACACCTGAACTGAATGGCAGGGGTTCAGACGCTGGAAGATCCCCCAGTGCATGGTGCAGATACAGTGTGCCACAGTCCCTCGTTTGATGTCCTCTTCTCCCTCTCTGCCTACAGTTTACTGGGCAGGCTAGCTCTGTTTGACGATATATATATATATATATATATATATATCTGTTTGTGACGATATATATACTATATATATGTATATATATCTATATATATATTTATTCAGGCAGAGAGCTAACTGTGTGATGAACCGTAGGCAGAAAGGGCGAGGATTACGAGAAGCAGAGGGCTGTGATCGACTGCTTCGTCTGTTGGAGTTTCACCAACTCATCCTTCCTTATATTAGCCCGCAACTACCTCTGTCCATCCTCATTCCAGTGAGCAACAGTCCGGTTCCTATTCCCCCGGCAAGTCAAAGTTGAATTACCGTGAATAAAATAGCATCGGTGGAGGAGGGGAGTTAAAACTTCTTGGAATGCAAGGACAAAAAAAGAAAAAAAGAGCAAAAGGAAAACCGTATGCAGAAGCTGTCACAAGGAAGGTGGAACATGAAATGAGACTGCTTCCAGCAAGGGTCAAGGAAAGGTGATCAACCTGATGACGGGCCCAATGCAGCGAAAAAAAGATGGGACACAAATACTGATGTGGCCATCCAAAAAGGGGGAAAAAAAAGGGAAGCGAACAGTCGCGCCGAGTCTGTGCTCGCACTTTTTCCGAGTCGTTCTCAGCATACCTGCATGAAGAAGCAGATACACTGGCGATCCAAAACGGGAGAAAAAAAAAGGGAAGCGAACAGCCGCGCCGTGTCTGTCCTCCCACTTTGTCCAAGTTGTTCTCAGCATACCTGCATGAAGAATCAGATACACCATCCAAAAAGGGGAAAAAAAAAGGGAAGCTGAGACTCACCACCATTGGTTAGACATCTCGAAATGAGTGCTTCCAGTTGACTCCCTCATCCATGGAATACAAATTATATAATAGAGCAAATGATGGTATCGCAAATTTTCAATCAATGCTAAGCCTAATACGAGGAAGATAGTCTGGTTCTTGAAAAGGCGTGCGTTGAGGTCCCGCTTGATCCACCTCTGCCTCCAAACCTGGCCTGTACTTGTGTGGCTGAGCTCCCGATTAACCCCACCAGTATGTATCCAAGCCAAATTTCTCTGATGCCACATTTATGCGGCAGCAAGTTTCGAGGGTCGGTTCACCCGAGCAAAGGGGCTGGTGCCGCCAGCCAAAAGAAGGCCTGCACCGGGTCACTTTTTTCAGGCGCGCAGGGCGTTTACAGGCTCGGCAAGGGAAGGGTCATAAGTACTGGTGGTGGTTTAAACCAGCCCCAACTCCAGACCCGGTGTCCCTAGCCTAACAGATTTCAGCAAGGGGTGACAAACTGGATCAGGGCAATCCAAGAGAGAAGGCTGGATTGAGTGGAGGCTGTTCTCTTCTTTTTGTTGTTGTTGTTTTCCTTGGGGCTCAGCGGTCTGTGGCATCCTTTTGCATGCCTCTGTCCGCACTTTTCACTGCACTTATGCGGGGGCTATTCCAAGTCTTTTATCATCACTTTATAAATAGGGAGGCTCTACTAGATAGCGGTGGTTCGACGCGACCTGTCATATTTTCTTACTGTAGACGAGGAAGATCAATGGTCAGGATCTAAACATTGCAGCAAGTGAAGTTCTGCTGTACCAAAAAAAGATGCACCGCTGATATTGACATGCAAAGATTCGGCAAAGCAGCACTAGAACGGATGGAGTACAGCTGTACATTCATTTGATCTGCAGATGATGACTGCAGATTTAGGCCATTATGCAGTGGGGTACACAATGCTGTAGCCAATTTCACATTTTTGGAGTGGTGTTCAAATACATACAGTTCTTCTCCAACGGATCTTCATGATCGCCAATGTAAGGCGAGCGTCAGAAAGAGGCCATTTGCGCTTCGGAATCCCAACGCTAGCCCTGTCGGAATACCCCTGGGTGTGTGCATGTCTAGGTGCATTCTGACATGGCTAGCTTTGGGATTCTGACAGAATGCACCTAGACATGTCTAGGTTCATTCTGACACGGCTAGTTCTGTCCTTTCTGGACCGTAACATGCGCTTTTTCCCTACAATTGTTTAGAGAGCAGACTTTTTTTTTTTTTTTCGAAAATAATGCCCCATTCTTTTCGTGGGGAGCAACACGTGCTGGAAACCGGCCCCAACGTCCCTTATGACAATGGAGTCAATGGACAACAATTTCAGGTACCGGGGCCATTTTTCCCTCTTCCTTTCTTCTTTTTTGAAAAGCGCAACAGCCTTGATGTTATCATGAAATTGACCGGCCCTAGGTAATTTCACAGTTTATGGGTATACCAACTGAGCTAAGCCCGTTGGTTGGTACCGGGCCCATTACTGACTGAGACACTGCTGAATCATAGAGCTATTGAAGTTTGAAATCGAATCTGCAGAATATTCAGGAAAATAGAATCCTCGTATCAAGGTTTACACACCATCCGATCCGACAAGACTTGCACTTTTTCAATGCCTCGTTCTCCGATGCTGATTTCTCCCATGTGCCAAGTTTTGGCGAATTGGTGCAGGTGTGCGATCGCGCCTTTTTGTTGGCGCGTTGCCAGTCTTTTCTCCTTTTGTAGACAAAGCCCCGGATGATGCTCCGTGGTAACAACTGCCATGCGGGAAAGGTTCTGGTGTTTAAACTCTCCTTTCCTTTCCTAAAGAGTAAAAGTGCATTGAGTTGAGCTGTCCTTATTACTCGTGAACTGCTGGCAGGTCTGCAAGCAAGGTTGCACTTACGGCGTACTCACACTACGCCCTCAATATCGCAAAATCGTAAAATGAGTGGCCAGATTGATTTCTTGTAAATGAGGGACTCCATCTGGCCGCTCATTTTGCGATTTCATAATTTGACGGACGAGTGTGAGTATACTCTTAGGAAGATTCTTTGTTTCTGGTTGTTGATCTACAAGATCTATGGCCAGAAGCTGAGGATGGGGGGAACTGGAACAACCTCCAGTGGAACTGCAGTGGCCGGAGGCCTACCCCCAGCTGGGCACAGGATTTCCTCCCACCACGACATTGTGCCACCAGAATGGCAGAATCTTGCCATCAGTCCTTTCTAAAAAAAAAACAAGAAAAAAAAAACAAGAAAAAAAAAACAAGAAAAAAAAAAACAAGAAAAAAGAATCTTGCCATTGGATTAGATGTGGGAGGATTCATCTGACGGACAGGGGCGGCCGGTATGGAAGTGGATTGAAACAGCAGTATGGTTCCCAGCCATTTTGCAGAAAGTCGCCGTGCATGCTGGCACATCAGGCGGGGTGTGCACAGGGATGCTGTTTCGCCTGAAATCCAACCAGGCAAAACGGGTTGCATGCTAGGCACTGATTTGCTTGGATAGATTTCGGGCGAAACGGCACACCGGTGCATCCCGCCCAACGCGCCAGCATGCACAGCGCGCTTCTTCAAAATGGCTGAGAGTGTGCCAGCATGCACAGCGCGCTTCGTCAAAATGGCTGACAAACGTACTGGTGGTTGAGAAGCATAGGCTGCATAGCGTATAAGACCAAAGTAAGTTAAAATAGTACCAAAGATTGAAAAAAAAACAAGCATAGCTCTGCAGATAAACTTGTTCCTAAATGCTGGTCATGGCGATGCGTACAAAGACTCTTTCCGGAGTGAGGTCCCACAGTGTATTGCCCTACATTACGAAAATTAACAGCCATTTTTTTACTTTTGCGACAGCAAGAGAAGCAAGCAGCCCCCGCATGTTCTCTCATGAACACGGTTCAGGCTGCTACGGGGTTCCCCGTATGCCTACAATTAGGAGTAGTGGTAGGTAGGTAGTGTGAGGTGAATTGAGAGAAGAACATAGCTTTTCAAAAGGAAAAAAAAAAAAATGGAAGGGAAAGAAGAGAAAAGAAAAGAAAAGAAAAAAAAGAACAACATTTTCAGCAGAAAACAGAGAGCAAGCTAGATCTCAATCTGCAATAATTATTGCATTTGTCAGTTGCTGGATAAAAATCTATGAGTGACACAGCCAACACCAAGGAAAATTTTACAAAATGAGGCACACTGAAAGGCAATGGACCCACTTATTAAAAGGCAAAAAAAGAAAAAAAAGAAAGGCAATGGACCCAAAAAAACAAAAGGGAAAAAAAGGCCACATGGACAGAAAGTGAGGGTATCTGACAGCTGTTTACAAGAGTCTTTTCTTTTTCTGGACCGTCGTGTCTGACTTGTGAAGATAAATTTTCCTTCTTTCCTTTTTCTCTGTCTGAAGAGATTGGTGGCAAGCTTCTGCTTACCGAAGGGGGCTTGCTGCGCCACTCACCAAACGTGCAAAATGAGAATGAATTGTCCGCTAGAATGTGGAAAGATGCACTGCCGTAATTTTTCTTTTGTGCATTTCGTGAGCGGTGCGAGGAGGCCCATACTCACATCATTGGCACTTTTTCAACTCATCTTGAGGCATAATTGCTGTCAGATATGTCCAGGGATGGGCACAATTGTGGTCAGATACATCCATGCAACTTCTACCATGAGTATGCTATTGGTGGGTTCTTGGCTCTGAAAGGGAGAACAACAAAGAGAAATGGAGTAAAGCCAAGAATTATGCTGTTGTACAGTCCCTTAAACCGCCACCACCTTTCACAGGCAAACTCGAAACACAAATACATCCTATACCACATTCTTCGGAGGCGGAAAGCCAAAGGACCAAAAAATGGCTGGTGGGGCCAGGCAAAACGGAAAAAAAAAAGAAACAGTCGCACTATAGTCTGAACTTTGTGGCGACTCCAGTTGATGTAGCTCAAGTGGTTAGAGCACTGGTTGGAAATGCACCTTGTGGTATGAGGATGCGGGTTCGTAACTCAATTGCAGCCTCCCGCATGGACACTGGCAGGGCGTTAGATTGACGCACGGCTGGACATACACTCCCTTGGGCTGACGCATGGTACTATTACAGACAATGCCTGCGCACCACCCAAGGGTTGTTCATGGTGTTCTATGCTGGTTCTGGGTTTCACAGGGGGTTGCTTGGGGGTGTTGGTCTCGGGTGTTCTGTTGATCTCCCCAGTCTGGCATATTACACTTTCGTGCCATTTCCGATAGTAGTTCATACGTTAGAGTCATTTGATTACATGTTACAAGGACACGGGTTCGAGCTTGGTTCGGACCTTGGGGGGGGGTCCTTGTCCAGCTTGCCCCGTTCTCTCTTCGATATACACACATGATGCTGCCTATACATATTGATACATAGATTCACAGAGCACACACAGCCTTCGGGCATACACATAGCTTGCGAACTGTACATGTACTATGGGCTAGACAGGTTTCTACACATGATGCTGTCTGTACATCTTGATACATAGATTCACGGAGCATACACAGCCTTCGGGTATACACCTAGCTTGCAAACTACACAACTATCAGACTGGGGGGGTCTAGTCACTGGGTGGGGTCTAGTATCTGCAGTAGGTTCAAGTAAGGGGTTCCTACCGACATTCAGATAGAACTGTCTGGTGGTTATATAAGGCTTAGACCCTAGGGTAAGGGTAGGGATATAAGTCGCTCAGGCCAGTCCGAGTTCCGCCTAGCCTTGGGTAAGCTAGGGGAAGGACGGTGAGACTGCTTCAGTGGGTGCTACCCTGTCTGAACCTAGGGTCCAGAGTCTCTTGGGGCCTGTAGTAGATTGTCTGGGCCTGGCGTCCAAAGTTCCCATTCGACAAGGCTCGTCCCATTCCGCTTCCACCAGGGCTGGGCAACCTATCAGCCCTGGTGCCTATCACTGCTGTTGGGTCCAAGTTACCTGGCAGTGCCCATTGGTAGGGTAATGGTCCTGAGTGCAGGTCACACTGAGGTAGGATAGGGGATAGGGGGTGCGATAGGAGGATTGACGTGAGGATGGGATGGGAGGTGGTCTCATATTCCAGGACACTCACGGCCCACTGCCCCAAGTGATCACTGTGCACTCAGTGACTGGCCTCTGTAACACCATGGACTTTTATAAAAAAAAAGAAAAGAAAAGGAGGAAGGCCTCGGTTGAAATGATGTTCAAAGTTTATTTCAATAAACACTGGGCTACCAGAGTGGCTGGGGGAAAATAAAAAAAAAATAAAAATAAAATTATTTTTTAACTTTATTTTTTATTTAATATTTGGTAAAGAATTTCGATGTGACCCTGAGGCAAAAGTTGTTCAGTTTATTTTTCCTGCATAACATAGTTGTTTTTCAGATTTGTTGATTTTTTTTTCTTTTTTTTTGCTAGGACCTTCCCTGGTCCTTGCGCGGCCGGGCCGTCCGGGAAAATAGGGTGACCCGGGCGGCCCGGCTGGTAGCCTAGAATTGACACAATTGTGTTGCATAAGTAGCAACCTGCACGAATGGTGTAACGAATGCCCCGCTGTCTCCAACATGGGCTAAGTGAAATTGAATTCTCCGTGAAGATGCGGAGTACCAGCGGCTAGATGGTAAGACCCTGGCGCTTCGCTAAAGCTCGACGCACAGTTTTTGTCTGCCTTTGAAAAAGAGGCTCGCAGGTGGTGGTGGCTTTAAACAAAACAAAACAACACAAAACCAACTAACCAAGTTAAACCAACCAACCAACCAACAAACAAACAAACAAAACAGGGAACCCCTTTTACCGTGCTGCTCCCAAGAGGTTTCAAAAGATTGCACTACCTCCCCGAAAGCTTGCAGCAAGCCTGTGAGACTCCTAGCAGACTATTTCTAGGTCTTTTGAGGGATATATCTGACCCTTGGAGTATCCGATGGCCACAATCAAAGGGTATTTTAGTGGCCTGAGGAAAATGTGGAAAGCTGGGTACGTGTATCGCCAGAACGACTACTGGGGTGAAATCCTGCTAGCAAAGAGGATTGGACTGAAGCCTGAATCTTGACGTATTTGTGGAGAGGTGCAGGAAATAGAGATTGCACTGCTTTTCTGCATCCAGATTCAGGAGCTTAATCCAATCCTCTTTGCGAGTGGGAACCCTCCGCTGGAAACCAAAGGATGGTGGGATCTGGCAGGCATCCAAGGGTGGGGAGGATGCATACTACACAGTTAAGTCCTGACATGATAAACTGCGTGTCCCGAAAATTCTGACCCTAGCGTTGCAGCAATGCTGAAAATACTACGTTCAGGTCGATGAGGCCCGTGCCTTGTTTCTGGTGTTTGAGAAGTTCATGTGCAAGTTTCGAGTGGTGTGTTACCCTTGTTTTTTCTTTCTTTCTTTCTTCTTCCCTTGTGATTCTCATTGGCATTCCATACATAAATGCTAACACTGCTTTACCTCTATTCTCCATTTCCTGCCTATGAGAAGTAAATTTGTCCCTCAAATATTTTCCAGAAAAAAGCTCCTATCGTGTCCTTTGATGCTTTTGAGACATACGTTAAAATTGGAGCGGTACAGAGAAGATTAGAATGACCCCTGCATAAAGATGACATGTATAAGTAGTAAAAATACTATTAAATAGAGAAGTGGCTCAAAATTTAGAAGAGGGAAAAAAAGAAAAGAAAAAAAGAAGTGCCCGTAAAAAACCCAGCTTCATAGTGGCTCAAAATTTTAAAAGAGAGTTCCTATCATCCTCATAGTGCCCGTAAAAAAACTAGCTTTTTAATCTTAGAGTCTTAGTGTTATGATTCTGGTTGTTCGTTGCCTGAAGGCCAACACTCACTCACATAGACTTCTGCACATGCCCATACATACACAGAAGGAAGGGGAGAGGATAGGAGTATCACACCGCACAGGGAGAGATAGGCACAGCGGAAGACTTGACCATGCGGTATGACAGGGTACACTGAAAGTGCAATTCACTCCACTCAATCCACACAACCAGTCGTAGAGAAAAGCCGAGCAGATCACATCCAGAGAACAATGAAACGATGATAGTCCAAACACAGTATCACACTGTTTATTAAACTCAGAGTCTCGAATTGTCAGGATAACTTCAGTACTACAGTGCGCTGCTCAGAAATGAGCAGCGCTTCACTCCCCAACCCTGAATAACACCCGAAACACCCCCTGAGACCCAGAAACATCAAGCGCCACCCAGATACAGCCTCCTGGGGGCAGCGCCACCCTGAAACAGGCCTCTGAGGCCAAGCGCCACTCAGAGGATGAAGAAGAAGACCAGCGCCACAGTAACTGATGATGACGAAGTGTCGGGAGGCTTCCCGGGTGGAAGCCTGCAGCAGCGCCACCAAACCCTGACAAGATGATCTCTGAGATGAAGAGCTGCAGCTATGGCTGCAGCGCCAACCCTCTGGGACCCCACTCCGGAGAGGGTCCAGCAGGGCACCAATCTCTCTCGCCTCCAGCAGACCTCGATACCCCAGACCTCTGTCAGCCCCTACGTGCTGGCAGAGTACAGCGCAGGTCCCAGCTATGGCCTGCACTCCGAAGGTCTGGCTATGCCCGTCTCCTTCCACGCTGAGCCGTCACCACTTCCGGTTCATGCATAGCGCAGCCGCGATGTACTCGGTACCAATTGCCAAAAGCCCTGAACCGATGTGCCCATCCTACTTCTAGCCTACACCGACCTAGACCGGACTGACTGACCGACCGGTACCGTTTCTGTTTTGGCCTCTCGGCCTTTACCGGACCCGGCTATAGGCTATAGGACCGTCTATCAGAATAGGCCCTTAGGGCCTGTCTGTCCTAGGGTAGCCCGGGCCTGCTATACGCAGTTAGGGTAACTGTAGGGAATCCAGTTAGTACCGAGCCTGTATTTTCCCGAATTTGCAGATATGTCCCTCACGGATTTCCCTCACAGGTAGGTCTCTCAGTTAGCCCTCAGCCAAACAAAATTCCGAATCTATCTACCTATGGTACAGCCTCGACAGAGAGAGGCTACAGGCGACCAGAAAACAGCAAGTCATTGCATTAGACTATACTGCAGGCGGTGGATCAATGGAAAATTCAGAATCCCATGAAATCCAGTACCGGATTGCATATCAATCTAACGAGAGTTGTATTAGTCTGCTGGATGGAATTGTGTTAGAATGCCGGGCCAGAGTGTTTATTTATAGTGAACACCAGTACTTGGCCCAGCTATCTGCAGTAAAAACGGATCCCAGACGTGGTGGCCCGTGGTAAAAAAATAGAGTAGAAACGTTTCTAGTCGGATGAATTTGGGTGTTCCTGTAGTGGCCTGTACTTTTCCTAACATCATGGCTTGTATACCGGCACAACTTTAGGAACTACTGGTGGTTTTAACTCCTGATCCCAAAACGGTCGTCTGAACTGTGACCCTTATTTCAGCCTGAGTTTGCTGAGACAGCAGTGTTAACTGTGACACTGATTTTTATCTTGACTTTCCTATACCGGATGCATCTCCAGCAGCTGGCCTGGTCTCTAGTTCCTTTAGTTATCAGTATAGAGTTGTCTAGTATTGCTGCCACAGCCGGTGCATACTTCACCCAAATCCACCTCAGGCTTAGAGCACAGGCCACCGACTATACTGTGCAAGGTGGGTGTGGCGGTGTCCCCGTGAATTGTGTGTTACCCTGCTACAGACTGAGCTGGAAAACTCACTTTGTGTCCTGTCAGAGGAAAACCAGCCCTGGCGGCTGAGGGGCTTAGGCACGAGCCTGCATAACTGACCGATTCAGGCGTCGAACCGTACCATGTAAATTGGACAGTGAAGCGCCCAAAAGGGGACGGTGATTCACTGAAGGAGACGCTGTCCTAAGAGACTTTCAAGTTTCTAGCTGTGGATGTATTCAGCTGTACAGAGACTACCGACTAGTCTCGCTTGGTAACGAGGGAGAGGGATGGTGGCTCACCTAACAAGATAGCCAGGATTAATAGACTGAAGCCATAGTGCTTAGGGTGTATTCAATCTCATGCACTTGTCCATGCTCAATACACAGCCCAATGAGTTGGTGGCACGTAACTTGCGCACCTCGGACAGCGACCATTCAGACACTCGTGATAGGCCGATATAAACAGAAGTCTCAGAGAAACTCCGTCTTATTCCTAACTTTGTTTAAGTCCTTGTTTGAAACTTTGTTTAAGCCCTTGTTTGAATTTGTTTCCAATTTTCAATGTTAACAGAACTGCACAGTGCCAAGAAATGGGATTCTTCCAGAACACGTAAAGGATTAAACAAGACTAAAGGAGGAGAGAAGTGGGAATGGAAGCTTGTGGGCGGCGGGGGGAAGGTGGTTGAGTGTCAGTAACGGATTTTGGAGGATAGTGAGAGGAAAGGCAGGGCTTACATGTATCCATCAGTGCTCTTTTTTTTTTTTCTTTTTTTCTTTTTTCTTTTTTGGAAGTGACCGGCCCCGGTTAATTCAGAAATACTCGTTCCATTCATCTAGGTCCATCAGGACTCGAACTTAGGTCTGGGTGTACCAACTGAGCTAAGCTCCTCGGTGCTTGTAGATCATTGTCAGTTTATACTACCCCCCGTACTGTGTCAGGTAGGTTAAGGCAGTTGGCTCTGTTTTGCTGATGTACATATTGGCGTGAATGAAGTCACATTGTTACACTCTTAAAGATAATATATTGTCATCAACTTATATTTCGTTTTCGCATTTTGAAACATTGTTCAACGTACGGGTTGCTGCAAATTATGAACACAATGGTTGTGTGGTATGTGTGGATGCACTTCTTTCTCGTTATCTTTTTTTTTTTCTTTCTTTTTTCTGACAACAAGCGGGCAACCGCCTTGAGATATCATCTCATCATTGAACTGACTGGCCCCAGGTTATTAGGAATTTATCCTTCGATGTTCATCTGCTTGAATCTCGATTCGAACTCAGGTCTGTTCAAGGGTACCCGAACTGAGCTAGTTGTGTTGGTGTTTCTTCCTCGTATCATGATCGCTTTTGCTGCCATTTTTTGTCTTTGGTATCCATGCAAATTATCATGTAATTATGTAATTGGCAAATTGCTATGCGCCATCTAATCATACTACTAAGGTGTTCTTTTGAAGTTTTGAGTCAAAAGTGGTTGACACTTGTTTTTTGTTGTCTTGAATGTTTTCTGAAATTGTCCAATATGATGACATCACACTCTCTGTTGTGATGGAATGACCATCCATGGGCCGATCATCATTTTCTTCAGCTGGGGTCGAAATCAAAACGGGCAGCTGGGACTAGGGCACAATGAAGACTCATTGGTACCGCAAAGAGTGGAGGCTTTTGAGGTCTGGTGCACGTATGCCATTAAGACGTTTCCTTTTCCTCCCTTGATCTCCACCGGTCCCTCCGCCCCTTCCCCCCGCTCCTTTTCCTGCCCCGTATTTCCTTTGGCCTCACTGCACCATATCACATGTCACAGCATATAGGGAGGAGGTGGCGGGGTCTGGGAGCCTTGGCCGCATAGCTACGGTACACCAACATTGAGAGTGCCGCAACCTGAAGGTATTTGTTATTTATTTCCTGCCCAAAAGTTGGACCTTTGTCCCATGGTGTTGTCTATCTAGTCCCTTAGTACATACGGGGGTGTATGGATAATCCTCCACCTCTCCCCACTTGATTTTTTTTGCCTATGCTTTGCCCCTGTATTTGTCATCCATGGTTGGCGCTTTTGTTGTACCCGGATGTGTCTAATGGGCAGTTATGTTTTTTATCTAATGGCTAAAGGTCCGAGTTGTATGACAAGATGAGCCCGTTATAGGCCCGGCGGAACATATAACTCCAGGTGTGAGAAAAACAGGGCGAGGCGGGGGGGTGAGGGAACCATTTGCGCCATCTGCCACACTACAGCCTATCACTCCAAAATCTCCAAATGGCGAGATGGGGAGGTGGGGGCAACTGTGATGTCCAATTGAAGTTATTGAAACACATGCATGCAATGTTTTCGGCTGATGTGCAGGTGCCCAAATACTTCAAATGAAAGACAGATTGTTCAATCTATGCTGATGCTAAAATAGCCATTTCGGATCTCTGCGTGTTTTTTTTTTTTTTTTTTTTTTTTTTTTTGTAGTTCGAAAGTGGGTCCAACGTCCCTTACATGAAAAACCCACTCCGTCCTTCCTCCCTTTATGGATGAGGGACCCTGAGGCAGCCACAGTGATCACTTCCTTTTCTAAGAAAGGATACACCACTCTGCTCCGCCCCCATGACAATGAGCGTCCTTGTGTCTCCCCTCTCATCTTATCTTTCTGCCTGCCTGACATTCCTATTCCTGTTCCTCATGAGCTACCCCCACCATCAGCAGGCAGAGCTATTTAATATAAAGGTATGGCTGGGGACATTTTTTCTCCGACAGATTTTCCCATTTTTTGATGGCTCTTTGCCATAATTCTGTCTGCATGTTGACGTTCCACAAAACAGTGGGCTGCTGATTGTTTTTGGAATCATAATAAAGTTAAATAAACTTAAATAAAGTCACGCATTCTGCATAACGGGGATTCCGCCGTACTGAGACTTTGTCTTCTTCTCCGTCCGGCCATTCATTTACTACTGGGACAGCTCGATCAAGCAAAAGCCACTGTAAACCTGTAACTTTCTGTGGTCTGATGGAGATGTAATATACCCCCCAGGGCGGATGATTCATGACGTCCAAGGGGATCTGCATATGCTTGGGCCATCTTTGTGCAATAATAATCAAAGCCGGGTCTGCCAAGTTCTCTCTTACACAATAACCCCTATTGACCGTTTATTCTTTCATCATGATCAATCTACGAGCGCCCCCCCGGCGCCCCCCCCCCCCCCCCTCTTTTTCAGATGAAAGTTACCATCCCCATTTCGCTGGATCAAACTCCAACTCTTCTATGTCCCTGATCAATCATCCTATATAGCACTGGCAACACTTCCGTTTGCTTATGATGCCCTGAGCTCATTCTCTTCCTTTGAATCCTTTTCCTTGCCCCTTTCATAAGTTGTCCATCTTTGACCCTTACCCCTTCTCTGTGGCTTTTTCAATGCTCTCACCTTGCGGCACAGTTGATGCACATTAAATTCCAGAGTTGTTAGCTCCTGCTCTAAGGTTTCTGGTAACTTTCTGCCAAGTGTTTTTTTTTTTTTTTTTTTTNTTTTTTTTTTAACTTAGAACAGGTCTTTATGGTCCTGGCTCCATGTCCAGTCTGCTTCTGCCAAGGTTTTTGATTGATCTTTAGGCGCAAATATCTCAAACACAGTGAAAGCCCTTGCTTGTCATCAGTAGGCAAAATTTGGAGCCACCGAAGGATTGGATTGGATTGGGCTTTCACTGTAGCCCAATCCCCTTGCTTCCATCTTTCATTTTCTTTAAGAAGTTTTTACCAATCAAAGGTATGCTACTATGCTGCTGTGCGTCCACCATATTTCATCTGCATTTTGTTCCAGATAATGTCAAACTTTTAGTGTCGGTGGTCTTAGTTGCCGGATGGATTTCCTTGTGTTAGAAGTCTGGTCCCACAGATGGTTAATTTGCCACACTCCCCATTCCACCCATGCTCTCTCCAGTGGGTTATTCGTTCCCTGAGAATCTCCACAGTTTTCTGTTCCCATCAGTTATGACTGTGTTCCCGAATAACGGTTGGCGGAGGACCTCTTTTTAATAGGTTGGCTGTCTTATTTGCTCAGGAAAAAAATCCCTCCATACATTAATAAGACTTCTCCAATTGGCTAAGATCAAGTGTAGTATCTGTTCTGATCAGTTTAATAATAATAAAAAAAAAAAAAAAAAAAAAAGACTTCTCCAATGCTTGAGTGCTTCCTTGAGAAAGGATTGACTGTCAGTGCGGCCCCGCAATGTTCAGCCCTACATCCCTTCTCGAACACATTGATTCGTTCCTGCATAACATCCAAAAACAGCCACGAGTCGTCCCTCTCAGTCTGGCCAGGGCAGATTGCCTGCGAAGACCCTAAACCCTTGGGGGCCTCTATTCCTGTGCATGCAATTTCCTCCCACTCCAATATATTGCCACCAGGTGGCGTCGGCTGAAGAAAGGGAGTACTCCTGACAAAACTGCTAAGTCTGACATCGGAGCTTCAGTGACCGGGGAGCCCTTGGCCCATTGTTAATTGCTGCATAACCCCTACTCTTTGTCTGTGGCCCCGGCTGTCTCATCCCCGGGGGCAGGGCGCAGTCCTACACAGCGCTGGCCGCCTGGGATACCCCGGGGGGTCGACTGCCCAGGCTGTCAGCAGATCACTGATTGCAGCGGAACTGCTCAACCTAGACAGTCGCCTGGCCGTCTCAGATGGACTTGATTCCTGGCGCTAACTTTTATGTAGCAGTTCACTGTCAAACCATAGGTCAAAATCGATGGAGAATCCAACATTTGGATGGAGATGGATTCAGGCTGGAGTTTGGATGGAAAAGCTAACAAATCCATTCGGAAAGCTCTCCTCTCCTCTCCTCTCCTCTTCTCACCTCTCCTCTCCTCTCCTCTCCTCTCCTCTCCTCTCCTCTCCTTTTCGAAAGCAAACCAATTGATTTTGCCCTCGAGAATTCTCTCCAATTTAATCCCATACTTGTCGCACTGTTCCCTAATGGCTTGCTCCTTGATAAGGGAATTATTAATCTTGAAGAAACTTTTGCCAGTAGCGTTGTCAAGTGTATGCCTTCATATCTGGGATTTGATCGGATGCCTTTGTCTTTGAATTTGTAGACGTGAATCTTTCTTCCTTTGCTTGAATGGACCTCTTAAAAGAACGTTAGCCACAGCACACTAGTTGCTGAAGCTATATACAACTGTATATCATGGCTCTCATGATGATGATGAGGTTCGCCCGGAGTTTTCAAGAGAGCCAGACTCTGGGTGGGTACATTTACCCATGCTGCACTTCCTCCACACAGAGGTAATTTTGTATCACTTGGCTAAGGGGCCAGGCTCCACCGATGCCAGTGGAGCGTGGCCCCCTAAATATTAAGAGATGACTGGGGACACTAGACAACCCAAGGCCAGAATTTGTATGAAAAATTTGGTGGGATGCAGGTCTGGTAGAACCGTAGATTCGACGTAGAACATAGACTTGCTGCTTTTACTCTTGGCCCCAATAGGTAGGGCATCACGACTAGCCATCTTGATCGGTGCTGGTAAGAACACACTGACAAGGTGGACTCTGTAGCCATAGCTGCTCTCCATATCTGGGAACTTGGAAGAGAAGCCCAGTAGCAGGCTAACAGGTGGTGCTAGGGTGAGGTGACTGATCAGGTTAGGTAAGCTTTGTCTGATGAGGTGTATAACGTCCATATAGAAAATAGGAGAGACAGATAGACAGACGGAGAGACACGAAGAGACAGAGAGAGGGACAGACAGGCATTTGTTCATGGATAAACAATATGGAAAATCCGAAAATGCTTTGGAGTTCGGACAAAAGGTGTGTGTAATAACTTTGTAATAAGTTTGTATTGCTATTCTGGACATCACTTTCGTTTCCTCGGATTTTGATCTGAGTCTTTTTAATCTCTCTTAGCTTCTAATTTGGAGGCATAAATTTCGACCTGTGTATCTACAGTGCTTGCGAAGAGCACTGTACGATGTGAATACAAATGCAAACCTGGTATGTGTGCATTGTTACCGGCTGAAGCACTGCAGTGAAACGAATAACAAATGCCAAATTAAGAAGTTGAGATGGCATTATGTTGGTAATGAGATATTCGTACAATGCATGTGTGACCAGTCTCTTGCACAGGGATGTAAGGTGAAAATGCTTGCAGCTGGTGCAGAGCACACCGCAGCAGTTACTGAGGATGGAAAACTCTACGGTTGGGGATGGGGCAAGTATGGGAATCTTGGCCATGGCGATCGCCAGGATAGAATGCTTCCAGCACTAGTTACAGCTGTTGAGGTGCGTTTGGCTATCTAGAACGCCTCTTCACATGGTTGCATTCAAACAGGTTGGAGTGTGTGCTGTCATGTGTGTGTGTGTGTGTGTGTGTGTGTGTGTGTGTGTGTGTGTGTGTGTGTGTGTGTGTGTGTGTGTGCGCGCCCGTGCACGCTCACATGCACATGTGTGTCGATTTTCTCCCCAAACGTGTTAAAGAAAGAGAATAATTGAAAAGGCCATTCTTTACTAAACCCATCGATGTTTGTATTCATCCTCATTGTCCTGGATGGTTGGAATTGTAATTGGTACAAGTAAGCTTCACATCTAATGGTGCTTTTACTTCTTGCATATTCAAGTGATGTTCTTGCACTTAGTGTGATACAATGATCCACACAAATGGTAGTCTGAGATGTCTGCAATTTTCTGAAAAAGTGCTGTCTTTTGATCTGATTTCTGAAAAGTCCGATTTTGATGCTGTTTTGTCACGACTTGCAGTGTTTTCTAAGTTTGTGGGTGATATGTGAACTGCCACTAACGTATGTGTGCGGTGTGCTGGCCTGAGTCTGAGTCTGGGTCCGTGTGCTAACTCTGTTGCCCATGATGTGTGGCTGTGACTCAACCAGGGACAAAGTAGCAAGTAGATACAACTACAGGGACAAGAGTGAAATTGGGCACCGGACACACCTGCAGGAAGGCCAGGACAGACAGGGGCAGAAGTAGAATTTGTCTAATACCCAGTAGGGATCTTCCAGCAACTCAGGTTGGCCAATCTGAAGCCGGAAGGCTTAAAAGCTCCGATAGATGCCAAAAGAGGTCATGAGTACTGAAGGCCGTATGTAGGTAGATTCCAGGCTAGGTACAGGACCTGGGGTATGATTGCAGACTGAAATGATGTTCCCGTCCAAAGGCAGGAACTCCTGGTGGGCCTAGTGCACCGGCGTGGGAGTAGCACCCGGCGGAAAGGTCTGTAGGGGGGGGGTGAGCAAGAGGACATCAGTCGGGACAAGTAAGCACTTTGCTCATTCAACCGGCAGCCGTGCTGGTGCTCCACCTTGAGGGAGAAGTTGGTGGACGTCCTGGAGGTTGAAGGTCTAGCCGGAGGGTGAAGGAGAAGACCTCTACGGCTATGGAGTAGTGGGGAGAGGTTGAAGTAGCTCTAGGCTATGGAGGCAAGGGAGAGTGTCCACTAGCCACGCTGTGGGAGCCAACAAGAAGACTGACCTTCGGCTATGGTTGACTGACATCTTCAGGTTCATGGTTTGTGCTAAATCAAGGACCCGGTTGGGGATGAACTCTACAGGTATTGTAGACTTGGTGGTAGTGGAGAGGGGAGAAGATGTGTTGTTCGTTGAGCATAAGAGGTAGCCTTTGTTAACTGCCATGGTCAGTAGCCATGCCAGTGTGGAAGGATTGTGAAGTACGCTAAAGCAGAGCTCTTTCCACGGCTGGCAGTAGGGGGGAACAATCTGACATTGCTTCTGGTTCATTCATTCGCTGTTGTTGTTGATTATTCTTACCACGATACTAGAGGTGATAAAGTGGGAGCGATGATGGGGATAAGGAGGGAGATGATATTGGTTCCAACTTGTGTTTCTCTTCTTCTTCTTCTTTCCTCCCTTCTTCTTCTTCCCATTTCTCGTTCTTCTTCTTCTTCTTCTTCTTCTTCTTTTTTTTTTTTTTCTTTTTTTTTTTTTTTCGTAGGGGCCATGCTAATCTTCTCTGCATCGTTCCAATTTTAACCGATGTCCCGAAGGACCCTTTCCTCGTTCTTCTTCTATCTGAGTTGCAATTCTTTCATAACTTTGTGTGTGTGTGTGTGTGTGTGTGTGTGTGTGTGTGTGCGCATGCGTATGTGCATTGCGTGTGTGTGTGTGTATGTGTGTCTCTATGTGTGTGTGTGTGTGTGTTTGTGTGCGTGTGTGTCCATGCACATGTGACTGTGTGCGAGTGTGAGGGATGCGGATCGAGTTGCCAGTGGAAAGGGGAAGTATATTTCACAAGGACATACAAAGATTGATCTGAGTATGACAAGAGGGAGGAGGAGGACAAAGAAGAGGGAGTTGAAAAGAAAATGGGAAGATGGGACTTCATTAATATCGTCCTGGTATGACAGAAATTTTGTTTGTGTGCACAGGATGAACCAATGAAGTCAGTTGCGTGTGGGTGGAGGCACACCATTGCAGTTGCTGTTTCGGGGCGACTTTACACTTTTGGCTGGAGCAAATATGGACAGCTAGGGCATGGAGATTACCGCGACCACCTCGTCCCTCATATTGTGGATGCACTTACTGATTTTATAATATCAGAGGTTGACCATCTCGCCCTCCTTCACTTGCCTATTTTAGTATTTTCTCACTTTTTTAAAAGTTTTTTTTTTTTTTTTTCCCAACTATTTTCTACATGAACAGGACACTCAATGTGCATTGTCTGAACGACTCTGCAGGTCTCAATCATGTTGCTTTTTTGAAGTTCTTGGAAGTTCTTTCCCCTCGATTCATGTGTGTCACCCTTGGGCAGGGGCCATGCTAATCTTCTCTGTATTGTTCCAATTTTAGCGGACGTCGTGAAGGACTCAATCATGTTGCTTCTGTTTTTTTTTTTTTTTTGTGCCTGTGCATGTATCTGTTTATCAACTTTATCTATGTATGAATCTGTGTCTCAATCAAGGAAAGACCTGCAGGGTGTTGCATTGGTGGTGTTATTTTTTTCCAAGGAAGGAAGAATGCTGGATCGAAGTATATGTTTAATGTGGGTTTCAATGGGGGAGAAGGCACTATAAGTGCATGGTCCTGCTTTCCGAGGTGGAATTGTGTTAAATTTGAGTAAAATGAATACTCTATTTTCAGTGAAACAAGGGGGGGTTGAGCACAGACAAAATAGGAGTGGAATTGTGGCAGGGGCTCATCTTGTGTGGGCTGTTTGTGGAAACCTTCAGGTTGTTTTTCAGATAGTGTTAAGGAGATGCTGGGGCCACAGTGAAAGCTTGTTGTAGCCAATGCCAAGGGGGGGTGATCTAAAATTAAGAAGCATTTAAAATTTTATACCAACACTGTCCTCGAACACATTTTTCTCAAACCTGATCCTGGAGCACGATATCGAAGGATTTTGGGCCTTCTGGGTCACAGAAGGAGGGGGCAATCATGTGCATCCCGTCCTGGACAGGATTGTTTTGGCTGATTTTTCATTCCCGGTCTATTTTTTTTTCCCTAATACATCAACACGATATCCACAAAGTTTTCTGAAATTTCTGTCCGAAGGATTGACCCTTCCCATGGCCCGCAGTCTAGACCTCCACAGGCCTTGATTGGTATATACTACATTGTTTAGTATACAACTTCACCGATTATGCTCATTGTCCCCTTTCAGTGCATTGTTCCTTGCAGTCATGCCCCAAGTGAAGAGCTCAGATCTCTGGCGCCTGTGAAGGTGCAGTTTCCCACCAATCGAGAAGGTACTGATGGGAATGGAGATTTGGTTATCCAGTTCTTTTGGATTTTTCGGGTTCCATTCACTTTTGCAAGGAAGATGAGCAATAGCGAACTTCAGCAATCAAACAGTATCAGACACATGAGACCAGATAGTCGTGACCTCGAACCAATAGCAGAATTGCATCACGAGTTTCACCAAAAGCTCATAATTGACAATGCTGGAATAGTCTCATCATCATCAACGAAGAACCAATGTTGATATCCTATCTGGTGCTCCGCGCCCAGACTACGAATGGCAGATCCTATCTAGCCTAGACTACAATGTTGCTGACGACGTCAACAGCTTCCCAAGTACAAACAGGTCTCGGCCAATGCCGCACTCGTCAAGCACCAGGTATGTCTCTCGTATCACTCACAACCTCGTTCCCCAACTCACGGATGCCACTTGCACCCAAGGACCACCATGCGCCCCACCCAGCATACAGCAGCGCAGCTCGGCTATGGCTGCCTGCTCCTTCCAGCTCGCCCGTGAGCGCGTGAGCCTGACCAGCGTTAGCGCAGCAGCGCTTGCGCAGGATGCAGCCAGTGCCCGAATGTCCAGTGCATAGGCAGGCCCTTCTCTATATCGAAGTGGCCTGCTGCTGCGTGCGGTAATGCGGTACTGGGCCCTGGCCCAGAAGCTTCCGGTAGGCCCCACGAGGCTGAGCCTCAGTCCGAAGTAAACAGGCCCAGGGCCTGTGGTGGTTACCAGCACCCAACTGCCCTCAGCCTTTGTTCGGTCCACTTTGTGTATCTGGCCCCGGGCCTGCCTCAGTTACATGCAATGAAAGGCAGCCTGGGCCTGGGCACTTCCAACCAACTGGCGCTGCGCAACTGCCTGAATTTCCCCAGTTGTGTGGTGACCCCAAAATGGCCTGTAGGCCTTGGTCGTGCCTGCCTTCACTTAGGGCGGCCGACTGTATAAAAAAATAGGCCCTGTAGGGCATATCGAGGCCCTGTGCCTCACACTTTGGTTATATGGTTATATTGAATATATTTGACTCAATTTAATTGATGGATGGGTGGTTGAATCGGTGAAGGGACGGACAAAGGGATGGGCGGAAGAGGGAGGGAGGGAGGGAGGGACGGGAAGGGTGGGGGGGTGGCGGACAGAGGGATAGATGGACACATGGATGCAGGGACAAAGACAGATGGAGAGATGAAAGGATGGATGGACAGATGGATGGATGGATGGATGGAAATTTGTGCTCATTTACAAATTACGGGGACATACTATGTAACGGACATTTGGTGAATCTGTCGTTGTGTTCTGACAAATTTTATGAATGAACCTGCTGCTGTTTATTGTCTCTATGCAGGCTGCAGGGGGATGGCGCCATACAGTTGGTCTGACTTCGGAAGGAAAAGTGTACGCCTGGGGATGGAACCGGGTGAGTCTCTAAATCGAGTAGGGATGTCAAGCTGTAGTCAAAATAGTTGAACAAACTACAGTTTGTGCTGGCAGGCTGAGCATGCACATGTGTCCTGGATACCTACACGCAACGGAGAAAAATGTTTTCTGCTCTGTATCAGGGATTGACCGGAAACTGTCTATGAATGCCTGTAAGAGGGTGTGAAAAAGGCTGCCAGGCATGTCCTTCGCTATGTATGAACCGAGGCTATTGTACGGAACTAAAGCAACGGGAAATGGTATTATGGC
>BFEA01000571.1:79968-115681 GCA_003427395.1 Chara braunii
ACACACACACACACACACACGGACAAAAAAAAAAAACAAACAAAGTTGAGTACAATCTCCATTAACCGCAACCAGACCAACACAAGAGATGTAGAAAGACAAGATAATTGCAGGACATCACAAGGCATCACTCAGAAAAGAACCAAATCAACAACGCCGGCTGCTTTGCTACTAACCATCGCGCCTAGCTCAGTTCATAAACTCATTACCTGTTGTAATACAGATCTAAGTTCAAATTCCTTCGCATACTGCATCAATGCCATGAAATAGAATGAAATACTTATGAACTACCTTAGACATGTGGGACAACGGTCGTCCCACATGTCTAAGGTAATTCATATCTGACGTCGGTCACCATTTTTATCAAGTTAAACGGCGGTCATGTTTGGAGACTTTCATTGCTCCACAGGCCGTTGTGAAATCTTCGCCAACGTGGCCTGTGTTTTTAAATTACATTAAAAGGAATAAAAAATCATCCTTTTGGTAGTGCCATGCCACCTCTCTAAGCTGACACCTATCTGACTGATGTTAAGTACGTGCCAAATATAAAGAGAATTTAGTACTATTTCGAGTGAAACAAAAAGAAAAAGGTACATGCAAAATAAGCTGGGGCTGCCTGGGGTTCGTGCCGGGCCGGTCACCCGGCTGTGTACCCGGGCACAAGTGGGGTGCCTGGGCACCCAGGCGCCCAGGCAAAAAGCCTAGCAAATAATTCAAATAATCTGACATGAATGAGAAGAGCTGGCAGTGCTGTCAGTGTATATAAGACCTTTTTTTTTTTTTTTTCCTTCTCACATTTACGATCCATGTTCAGGAGCGGAAGCTTGAACTAAGCAAGCGCAGGAGGGCGCTGAGGATGGTCCATTATAGAACTTGTTTTATTGCCTTCAAGGCGGCATTTGTATTCTCATGGGGATTTTCAGGTTTTGTTCTTTGTTTTTTCCCATCTTGCGCTGCTGCAAAAACATCTGGCTGGGTTAAAAATGCAAAAAAAAAAAGTAAAAAAACTTGAAAAAACTAATATGGGGACAAATTGCTCTACTCACTCCTTTGGGCGACAATGCGTGATGGTCTGTGCACCAGGAGTAGTCCCAAGATGATCGAAGCTTTGAGTAAAGACGGTGAAGCCTGTGAAACAATCGGCAAATCCAACCACTCACGGATCGGAGGAGGTAGGCTACCGTTCAACGAATATCTTCGGCGAAATCTGGGTGTTTCGGTTCAATTGTGCTGGGAACTTTCTGCCCAAGTACCTGAAGGAATATGTCCAAAGCAGATGTTTTTTTTTTTTTGAAGGTGCATCATGCATGTTTTTTTTTTTTGTTTGTTTTTTTTTGTTTTTTGAAAAAGCTCTTAGTATGAAAAATGCAGACCGCTGCATAGCAGTCCTTGACAAACAGAGTTTTTGAGAGAAGGAAACATCGAAAATCCCGTCGTGAAAGTTAGGACAGAAATCCCCTTGTGGAAGTTGTCATCACCTATCTCATGACAATTCATCATCGTGGCACTCAATCTTCACGTCTCTTTTTTTTTTTTTTTTCCTTTTTCTGTTTGGTTTTGTTTTGTTTTGTTTTTTTTTTTTTTTTTTTTTTTTTTTTTTTTTTTTTTTTTTGGCGGAACTTCCTCTTCTGGGAGATTACATACCCACGTTATGGGACCATCCTCGTGAACCAGTTCCGTTTGTTGAAGGCTCCATCTTTTGGTGGGGAGCGGCACCTTCACGTTTCTAGTTTCAAACTTTCGACTCTTTCGAGTTGGGTCTGATGTAAGTGTGAAGTCAAAGTGGCACCTTGTGGAGCAGGGAGTCTGTGTCTGTTCTCGGGACGAATGGGTACGGGGGTCGTCTGCCGCCTGGAATAGGGGTCTTGTATGTCACAAGTTATAACCGATTTGGCGGACTTTTTTTTTTATTATTATATGTACAAGGCTACAAGCAGCTTTGATAGTGGCTCGTGCATCCGGAGTATGTTTTCAGCTTTTCTCTTGAGTTTATCTTTGCTTGCTCGTGATGGGCTTTGTTTTTTTTTTTTTTTTTTGAGACGATGCTCCAATCTATTCGTGGGGAGCAACACGGCTGGGAACCGGGCCCAGCGTCCCTTATCAGAATACAAAAAAGAGTTACCGGGGCCATTACCCGGCTTCGGCTGAGAACAATTGAACGAAAAGGAAAACTCAGAAACCTTCAGAAAATGTGTGTCAACCAGCCTCCCAACCAGGAATCAGATAGGTGAAACCTGTTCAGTTCACCTGCGACCACCACCAGCATGGCTGTTTTCAGCAGAAACCGAAGCTCTTCCAGGCCTCATGCTCCCATCAGGCTAGGTTACAGAGTTGCACCACCTTGCTCCAGCGCCGGCCAGGTGATGGGCTTTGTTAAGTTTCTGTTATCAAAAAAAAAAAAAAACGATTCTGTTTTTCAGATCCAGAAAGCAGTCGGACGACAAAAGTGGCTATACATACTACCAACTTACTTTTTCACACATCTCTGTGATTTTGATAGGGGCTGGAAGTTTTGAAACTGGTTGGTATACTTCTATAATGAAGTCACTACCTTTCAGTTTTTTGCATATGGATAGTTTTTGTTGTTTTGGCCTCTTTTGGAGGTTTGAAAAGTTTAATACGTCAGCTTTCAAAACAAAAAGGGAATTACTAATCAGTTGCCTGGAGTAGAACGATACCGGACTGACACCTGCCAGAAGAGATGGGGCTGGGTGGTGTGGGTTGTTTTGGGAGTCTCTTGAAAAAAAAAAGAAGAAAAAAAAAAAAGCCTAAAAAAGGTCAGATTTGAAATTTTGTTTTTCCGAATTTCTCGGACTTTTTCCGTTGACTTCTCTTGGAACTTTCCCCTCGCTTCTCCCCACCCCGCGTCCCCCCGCCCCCCCATAGTCCTGAAGCGGATGCTTAACATTTTGATGACTACAGACTCGCCCACAAGCGACTATTGACTAAGGTCGAGAGAGGGAAATTGGAACCTTTTTTTTTTTTTTTTTTTTTTTTTTAACAACCTCCTTGATAGGGGCTCAGTGGAGAATGAGTCTCGGGTGTATCCTTCTTCGGTATACTTTTCCGTGCGCTTCGCTCCTAACCCAAGAGACTTGATTTTGTGCCTTCCATTTCACGGCATGAATTTGGGTACTTAGGAGAGATATCACGTTATGACTTTTTCTGCTTCGCACCTGCTGATTAAGCTCCTAGGAAAGTTGAATTGAAAACTGGAAAAGTAAAATTGTGAATGGTATTGATTGAAGAGGATGCAAGCCAATCATCGCCAAGAAGCCAAAGAAGAATGCATCTGGACACCACCGCAGAGGAGATTCCTAATGGCCTCCCAAGCACACAAACACATTGCCAAATAGCACTTCCTCACCTGAACAGAGTGCTCTGATAATGACTGGGCGCATTCTTCTTCTTCTTTTTTTTTTTTTTTTTTTTTTTCTTCCCAAACTTAGAGTCGTGGCCACCACTTAGGGAGGAACCGACGTAGAGGAAATACTACAGTTAAAATAGGTTTCACGTCAATAGTAATCTTCCTCGTAATCCTGGTGGTCTTGTCCCTTCTGCCCGAGAGTGTTATAATTGTGGGCAGCTTGGTCATATTTCACGCTATTGTCCTCACCCTTGTGCCAATGGGGATTTTGTCGAGTCTTGTCCTTGTTCGGTCGTGTACTGTCTGCATTTGTCGAGTCTTGTCATTCGTGTTGTTCATGCCCATTGCCTGTTCAACACCACTTAGGGAGGTGATATGAGCAGCCCCCCTAAGTGGCTCCGCGGTTGAAGGCTCCATCTATTGGTGGGGAGCAGCACCTGCTGGTAACCGGGGTCCAGTGTCCCTCATATTACAAGACATTCCCGTGACTGACAGTGATCAGACAACTGACTCATGTACTCGGGCTTTCCTGTCCTTATTGTTGCCTGTTGCCTGTCCCCTCCGAGGCGTGGGGTAGCCAGGCTGTTTTGAAGGTTCTTGCAGAATGGAAGAGAGCGGGCCTTGGCCCCCACCGGCCCCTGTTCCGGCTGGGGGAAATGGGCCCTTTCTTCGTCTGCTGCCGTGCAGCGCTGGTCCTTTGTTGTCATCTTGGGCAGCTACCAATGACTGGGCGCATTCTATTTGGGTTTTATTTTTTATTCTCAACTTGGTAAAGAATTTCCGATTTCGATTTGACCCTGAGGCAAAAGTTGTTCACTTTATTTTTCTGCACAACATAGTTTGTTTTCGGATTTTTTTTTGTTTTTTTTTTTTTTTTTTTTCCTGCTGGGCCCGTCCCCTGGTCCTTGCACGGCCAGGACGCCCTGGAAAACAGGGTGACCGGGCCGGCCCGCCTGGCAGCCTGGGAACAAGCCCTTTTTTTCTTTTCCTTTTCTCTTTGCAGAGACAAACTCGACAAGGTCTTCTTTCCCGGCCGATTCCTCCAAGCCCATTCCCTTGGCTGTGGTTTCGCAGGATGGTGGACAGACACAGTGGGAATGTCGTTAATCTATCGAGATTCGAGAGTCATGTGGCATCCGAGGAGGCAGCCGCTGAATAAGCCTTTCTTGTTACCAAGGCTTGAAGTTCATTTTTCTCTCACCAAGGCTTCGGTTTTCTGATAAAGGTTCATAAAACCAGTAGCTGTGCGGTGCCGATTGCCTGTCGGCAGCAAAATGTGCAGCAGACACATAAGCCACTGTGAGGGGCGGTGTTGATGAAGAGGGGTGCGGCATGCTCCGTCGGTGCCAAGAGATATAAGAGGCGAGGGCGATTCTCAGCCCTTTTCCTTCTTAAAACTTTGTGTGTCACTGTGTGACAATCCTAATATCTTGAGTTGTTTTTCTGTTATCATGTCAATTCTGTACAGCTGCTCCGTGGATTGCACCGTCAGAGCGCTACGCAGTGGTACCAGACGAATCCGTAGACCAGGTAAGCATGCCCTTCCCTGCTCTAACAGGACCTCCCCCCCTCCTTTTTTTTTCTTTTTTCTTTTTTTTTTAAGAAGTTCAACCTGTTTCTCACAGTTTTCCAGTCCTTCTTGAATGGAGTTTTTTGAGGTCGGAAAATTGCCGTGTGGCTTTTGTTAAAAGCTACAACATGAGTCCTTTGGGACATCCGTTAAAATTGGAACGATACACAGAAAATTGCATGGCCCCTGCGCACGGAAATGGTTCAAATTTAAATTAATAAAAAAAGTTAAAACATGCAACACCAGATCGGTATCAACGTTGATATCGAACCACTGGCAGGTCGTGTTGCATGCATCAATATTGATATCAGTGTGGTGAGGCACTGAAAAATAAATGAACTTTTTCACCATGCGTCCTTTTTTTATTTTTTTATTTTTTTTAAAGGCTAATTCTTTAAGCCCAACCAATTCAATTACCTGTCAAATCTGGACAGGACGGCCTTTCAGGCCTTTTTTCTTTTTATTGTCGTTATAGTATTACTGGGAACCCCGTAGCAGCCACATCCGTGCTCAAGCCTCCAACGAGTGAACATGTGGGAGCTGCACCCACCAGCAGGTGTGATACCTGCTACAGCAGGTGGGTGATACCGGGCCAGGGGTCAGCCGGTAGCATCAGGACCGAGCTTCTTCGATGGGCCAGTCGCTGTGCCTCCCCTCCGGTCCCCTCCCCCTATGAACATCAGCAGTCTCTGCTCAATGCCACTCAGGGGGACGAACGGTATATCTCTAGGTGGCGGGCGCCAAGCTTGCCCAGGAAGGTACATGAGGCCAATGGGGATTGAACCCAAGACCTCCTGAATGCCACTTGCGCGCCTTACCAACTGAGCTAGGCCGCTGGTTCCATGCGTGCATTCAAAAGACCTTATTGTTCCTTTAAAAAACAAAAAAAAAAACAAAAAAAAAAACAAAAAAAATCTTAATGTTGCAAGTTTCAAAGACTGGGTCACCCCCCGCCCTCCTCACAAAGTGGCAAAACGCTTAGAAATTATAATAGGTTACGTTTCAGGGTGCCCATTACCCATGCCCCCCGCCTGGCCGCCCAAAGGCTGGCCACATCGATTGTGGTTTTGCGCCAGCTGCCCACAGGCTGGCCACGTTGATTGTGAATTTGATCTTGTCTGCTCGATGTTGGTTGCTATGGGGGTAAACTTGTTTCATTGCTTGATTGACTCATCTCACCCTGGCAAGCATGTTTGTACATCCAAAGAAGGGGGGAGATCAGACCAGAGAGTTGGAACGGCCGAACCCTTGACTTGAGGATCTAGTCACGTAACAAGGGAGGAACGGCATACTACTTTTTTTTTTTTTTTTCCATGTTATTGTAAAGGTGGGATACTAGACAGATGGCAGTCACCCACAGTACTCGGCCACTCGGTTGTCCACCCACCCTTCCTCTCATCTTTTTTTCCCTGGCGCACCCCCACTCCCCCCTGTCCTACCCTAGTGTTAACCACCCAGGACCATCACCCATCACCATCTTGGCGGGGAGACCTGGGACAGCGGTTGCAGGCACCCAGGCTAAGCAGAGACCCCTACCCCCTGCTCAGCGCTGGTTGAAGCAGCCGCCGTGCAAGCCCAATCGCACGGGGACTTCGGGAGCTAGGTCTGAACATTTTATGCAGGTCTTCATGAGGGTGCACAGTGGCTCCCGTCTATCCCAGTTGTGTGGTGATGATAGGAAGCTGGGAATCCTCCGTTCTCTCATGTGTCCCCAGAGCCCGGTGCAGTATCTCCTGACACCCCTGACATCCCGTAATAAGGAACTGCTATGCCAGCCTCAACCCTATGCTACGTACTAGGAGGATAGCCAACCGCGAGTCATGAGTTATGGACTGAATCTCTTATCCTTATGTTGTATTACTACAGTTTCTATTGTGTCGATGGTAGAGAGAGGTGGGGATCCTCCATTCCCTCGGATATCCCCGGAGCCCGTTCCGGCGCCGCGGTAAGTTGCAGTATCTCCTGACATCCCGTACTAAGGAACTGCCATGCAGCCTCAACCCTAAGCTGCGTACTAGGAGGATAGCCAACTGTATCTATTCGCCTTGGAGAATCTATTAACTCTGTGTTGTATGGTAATCTGTGAGAGCTGACAATCCTCCGTACCCTTGTATGTCCCTGGAGGTCGTTCCGGCACCGCAGTAAAGTGCAGTATCTCCTGACACCCTGACACCCTGTACTAAGGAACTGCTTTGCCAGAATCAGCCCTTGACTATGAACGAGGAGGATGACGAGCCCTAAGTCACAATCTGGTATCGAACACAGGACCTCATGTGAATCGTGCAAATGACCTTAACCTATTGACCTATACTGTGAAATAGTCTGTAGCTGTGCTCCACTGGGCTCGAGTAAACCAGACTGTACAAACCACCCAGCAGTCGCTTGACCACCCCATAGATCAAGAATATTAGGATACCCGACCATCGCCCAGTCCCAACATACAACAACCATGGGCTACTCCTTGGGTGGTGCGCAGGCAGTGTCTGTAATAGCTTACCTGATGTAACGCCCTGCCGGTATCCATGCGCAAGGTTGCAAAGTTTTGAACCCGCAACTTTATACCACAATGCGCATTTCGAACCGGTGCTCTAACCACTGAGCTACATCAACAGGAGCCAAGCCCCTTCTATTCTGGGGGGCGTCAGTCTGGTTGCTTATCACCGGCAATTCTTTTTCTTGTTAATACACAAATGGGTATTATAGTAATAATTAATAATTATACTAGTATTAATATTTATTTGAGCGAATTACATTCATGGCCTGATCTCATTCCCTTCGGTGTCCATTGTTCTTTGGGATCGTGCAGGTGCTGCTGTCCTCTATTTGTGGGACATATGGTACTGTTCCGGAATCAGACGTGAAGCGGCAGAAAACTGTGTAATGAATGCAGTCTTCCCCAATATGCTATTTCTGGGACATATGGTACTGTCCCTGAATCAGACATGAAGCGCCAGAAAACGGTGTAATGAAGGCATTCTTCGCAAATATGCCTGGGTTAGCTCAGCTGGCTCCATGAAGACATGCGAGTGATGAAACATCAATTGGGTCTCATGCCGCTTGATGTACAGTTCTTCTGTATGTCACTATTGTCACATCATTTGTGTTCCTTGCTGCTGTTTACTTTCTATGGCCACCTTCTTATCCTGAGTGATGTGCAGCATTACGTGCACATCTCATCCGATTCAGTTCTTTCATTACATTTCATCAATGGAGAGAGAGAGAGAGAGAGAGAGAGAGAGAGAGAGAGAGAGAGAGAGAGAGAGAGAGAGAGAGATTGCCCATATGTTCCTCCCTCCTTCCTCTTTTGCGAGCGCATAATCGTCCAAATGTGGCGGCAGAGATCTGTCTGACTTGCTGTTCTGTTAGCATCATGGCCGACATAGTGCATCAAAGCATATATATCCTTACAGCAGAAAAATGGAAGAGTGAAATCTATTTCGATACAGCCAGGGTTGCATAGCTGCCGACCGCCGATCCCGACCGCCGACCGTTTTGCAGCCAACCAGTTGGGGCGGATCGGTCGGCGATCTGCCGACCGGTCAGAAAACGGTCATCAACTGATTTTTTTTTCAATCTGAGTTGGGGCCTGTACTGCGCTTGCTGAGTACAGCCCAAATGCACTGCGAAACTTTTGGGTATGGGTGGTGTGGGGGATCCTTTGGGGGGTACAGGGTTGGGGCCAGTTGGGAGTTTTGAGGGGGTGTATAGGTGTATAGGGTGCGGGTATGGGGTTGTGGGTGAGGTTATTGGGGGTTCTGGACCCTTCTTTTTTTTTTTTTTTGGGGGGGGGGGCGCTGCAAACCCCCGACCGGTAGGCGCCGACCAGCCGACCGGTCGGCTGGTCGGCATCCGACCAGTCGAGGGGCGCCCACCGTCAGGGCATGTAACACTGGACACAGCACAAAAAAGGAAGAGTCAGATCTGTTTGCAAATGGGTGAACTTCATACTGTGATCATGTTATTGAAGGATGACACCATTGGATGTGTAGTGGGAGAGTACTAGGAGCTTGAGGGCTCTGTAATCTGCTGAATGGTCGTGAGTCGTGACCCTTTTGAGGGCATCCAAGCGGATGAGAAACAAAAAATCGGGAAAAGGGGAAGCAAAAGTGAAGAAACAGTTAAGGGTATCATCTTCGACCACCAGGGGCACTACCTTCTTTCAGTCACTCAAGGGACACACAAATGCCCACAGAATAACGCGGGTGGTGGGGAGTCTCAGACTGGAAATTGCGGATGACGAGAATCATTGCCCTCTTCGATCCACAGCAGCACATTTCAGCGGTGGAAGGAATCATTGTAGAGATGTCAGCACGAACTGAAGAACTGTGCGCGCTGATGGCAGCAGGTTCTTTACGATTTCGCCTCTGAGACCTCCTAAAGCAGCAGCTGTGGCAGAATCGTTTGAGCTGTGATTCTGGCCGACAATTCGAGCTGCAATTCCCACACAACTCGAGCTCAGCCTGCCAGAATTTGTAAAAATCTGTGAATGCTGCTAGCACAGGTTTGTTAAGATGTCGCCCCTAGAGGCGTCCTAACTGAGGCAGAGCTTGCAGCTCCGGCACAATTCAAGCTTCAATACTGGGACAGCTCAAGAGGTAGGTAGGCTGCCTTAACTTGCACAACGACGGCTGCGGTCTTACGTCTTCACTCTTGAGGCATCCACACTGCCTGCTGAACTCGACTGCAGCTCTTGAAAAACAGCTGGACCGGAACAACACGTGTTGAACTGAACTTACGGTCGGGGGGGAAGGGGGGTTATAAATTGGTTCGTAAGGGGCTAAAGGGTCTAAAGGGGGTTGCCTTAGTCTGATTCTCCTTTTTATCTTCCATTCCGTGAGGAATTCTGATCGCACCCAGAGGTAAAAGTAGTCTGTTTTCGTATTCTGGACCCCGGGCACCCAGGTGCTTATCCGGGCACAAGTCGCTGAAGTCGGTTGGCATGCCCGGCTGTCAGACAAACAGCCTAGAATCAAACAGTGTTGTGTAGAATTGTAATGCAAACAACTTTTGGCTGAGGGTCACATCAGAATTCCTTACGGGATAAAAGAGAAAAGAGAAAAAACAAATCAGACAAGGCGCCCCCGTCAGCCCATTAGACATGCCCCCCACAGGCAGCGAACACTCAAAAGCTGCGGAAGCTCTATGGGAAAACTCAGTTTCGTTTTACTTCATTTCCGCGCTCCTTGACTTTTTTTTAATCATAAAATTAATATGAAAGAAGTGATCCTGGCATAGAGTTATTTTCCCATAGAGCTTCCGCAGTTTTTAACTCTATGCCAGGATCACTTCTTTCATATTAATTTTGTGATTAAAAAAAAAGTCAAGGAGCTTTGCTTAGCCTGTTTGGCCGCAGTGAATGAATGATGTAAGGGTCGCGGGGCCCATTTGCGGCTATACGAATACGAGAGTTGAAAATATAGTTTGCCACAGCCCTGGCCCTCTTCTCCCTCTAATTTGATGACATATATAGTCAAACAGAGCTGCCCGGTAAACCGTAGGTGGCGGAGAGGGACAAAAGGGAGAAGAGGGCAACAAACGAGGGGCTGCCACAAACTGTTTCGTCGGAATCTCACCGGCTCATCAGGAGGCTGAACTCTCCACAGTCTGCAGAATCCCCTAACTGATTACACTACAGTAAATGATAATCCGCCTTTAAGTTAACCTGTGATAATCCGCCTTAACCCGGGCTGTGGTTAAGCATCAACGATACCCTGAGGGCCTGAGTTGGGCAGCAACCACTGGCCTCAAGGTAGCTGTGACGAAATCAAAAGCAGACTATCACTCACCCACGCCAGATGGAAAACTCTACAGACTGTCGGTTCACACCCATCACACGCAAGAAAGACACCCACGAAACAAAGCAAGGCTTGTCACAACTAAAAACGACACTCCAGCCACGCCGCTGGCACTAGAGGCAAAGCATGTCGTCTAGTGACGGCCCCAACTACTGCCGCTCGAGCTGACAGTCACCGGAGAGAACCGTAGCAGGGTGCTTAGCCTAGCGAAGTTGTGGTATATATAGTCAAACAGAGCTGCCTGGTAAACCGTAGCCAGAAGGAGAAGACAACGACAATATACATGTCTCAGAGAGAGAGAGAGAGAGAGAGAGAGAGATTCTTCCTGGATTTGGTATTATCAGTCATGTGGTTTCTACTTTTTCCAGAAAGCCTGTGTTTGGCTATTTGGGCATGGTTTATGGTGCGCCGTGTAAGGCGTATTTCGTCGATATCGGACGCCGACCGAAGGCAGGCACGAAGCCACCAACCCCCCCCCCCCCCCCCCCTGCCCACCTCAGCCACCAAAGCCCCAAAACAACCCTCGGACCCCCTTGACCACCCACACCAACCCCCCATTTGTTCCCCTCCATGCGTGGGCCCCTGCCAGGCACACACGCTCATCTTCTGGGGGTCACGCGTGCAACTTGCTAGAGCCGGGGGAAAAGCTCACGCCAGTGCTCAAGTCGCTCAAACGGTTTCATAGCAAACAAGTTCGGAATCTACAAAAAGGCTGACGTAGCATAGGCCAAGGTGGGGTTGCCTGGCATCAAGGAGCCCCATTGGCTGGCTCTGACGAGTGTGACATTACCGGATATACGAAGGTAAGGATCTAGTTCTGATGACCTAAGTGAGCTGCCTTAGGCTGAATGTCAAAACGCCAAAGTCAGATAATCTCAGATTGTCTGAATCTCGAAAGTGAAATCAAGGGTTAAGCACACAAGACTGAAACATGCTTGAGCAATGTTAATGGGGTTACGTAGCCCTGCTCTTCTTCCAGTTTGGATTCGAAGGCAATAATTATGTCTGTATGTCCGCCTGTTGACCATAGTTCATGAGATTCTACTGTCCATCTGCCTATCGACTACTAATTTTTGAGATTCTACTGTCTTCCGAGTCCTGCCTGCCTGCCGTCTGACCTGTAATCATTATTTGAAAGAGTGCATTGTAGCAAGATAGACCTACCCAACCTGCAAAAAAATTGCAAAACAAGGCAACCCAGTCAAACACTCGGTTTGCTACTGTAACAACCGTGTCACTGATTACTGATAGCCAGTGATAAGGAACTTATTAAAAAGAAACCCCTACCGCATGGTGAAACCTGTGAAACCTGTTCCCTATCACATGTCATCAGCAAGTGACATGGCTGTAGTAAAACCTGCTCTCTAATTTCATTGCCCCTGTTCTCCCATGGTATCTTTTAGAGGTGGGTTACTCTATTTTGCCACATTGTCAAGTCGCTCCATCAAATGGTATGCTCCTACTTGCTAGCTACTTTTACTTAGGAATTTACGTCTACATAAGGCATATCCTCGTTGCTTCTGCATATTAAGGCATATCCTAGTTGCTTCTGCATAAGACATATCCTGGTTCATTTTCCACTTCGCGGACTCCGAGTCATTGAATCAATCCATTATACTAATGACAAGGTTCTAATACAAGCCCAGAGGGGGTCCTCAAAAAAGAAACCACCAACGGAAATCACCGCTGCTGCCGCTGCTAGCCTGCTGCTGCTTAATTTTCTGCTGCGACAGCTGCAATTGTTGCTGCTGACATCTCCTTCGCTGACACTGCTGCTTGTGCATCTCCAGGTCTGTCTTGTTACATCAATATCAGCCTTGGGCGCTTTCGTCTTCAAGTTGTTACAACCAGGCCCAACCTGAGGTCCTAAGCATAGTCAAATATTATTGACGAATTGTGTGAAGGCCACTGAGGTGATTGCAAAGGCACACAAACGTTTAAGGCACAATTTCCGCACAAAAATGCAATCAATTTCTAGTTCACTGGCATGCTCCATCATAGTTTGTGAAGCTTTTCTCAAGGTTTAAAGTTTAATTCGGATAGTACTACATATTAGTGTACGGTTTAAAAGTGACGCAGCCACTGCAAACTGCTATGATCATCGTGTCGGACGTGTCCTTCCATTCTTGAAACAGTTTCTGCATGCCCCAAAAACCTTTCTGCACGCCCCGGCATATACGTACTCTCCATCCGCACAGAGTATGGTATACATACCAGACCATAAGAGTACACACCATATGTTACGCCTTCGTACAGTACACAGATGATCTGCATACAGTACTGTACTAACTGCTACAGTAAACGCGTACACAACAGTACGAACTACTGCAGCATTAATGACCTGGGTCAATTTCTTTTCCGTTTCCCCTCTTTTATGTTCCTGTCCATTTCTGTGCCCTTGTGGACCAAAATGCTCCATACTTCCCAAAAAAAAAAAAAAAAAAAAAAAAAAAAAGCTCCATAGCATCCAAACAGAGTCCGTTTTGACAGCCTTGACGGCCTTGAGCCCAGTGAATCGCAATGGCAACCTGCAGAGTAGCAGCAGCAAACTTCCGCACCCTCTCCGAGTCTCTATATACAGATGTCAGCACAGTTGTGAGAAAAATCTCACTAGTAGCCATAAATAGATAATAGTTGGTATTATTCATTACCCTTTTCTTTTCCCAACAACTCAATCTGTTACTTTACCACAGTAACAACAACTCAGTAACGACAACTCAGTAACTGTTATGTTACCACAGTAATCTGTGGAGTTAGCAGACAGGCCGTCGAAACAGCTGAAACAGACTCAAGAGTCTGTCCAAACACCTTTGAACAGCCCCAGCAGAACTCGTTCCAGGCGTCTGAAAGGAGGACCAGTATCAGGGATTAAGGTCCAGGGGTGGCACAGGGACCACAGGAGCCCCTTCGAGTTCCTGTTTCTCATGATCAGATTCTCCGACGGTAGGGGTCCTACTTCTGCCGCACTGCAGACCTTCCAGCAGCCACAGAGGCATTAGGAAAAAGGGATTCGGAAAAAAAGCGGAGGGGGCTCAGGGGGGGTGTTGTGGGGACTCACCCGGCCTCCGGCCTGATTGTAGAAGAGGCTACCTCGTCTTTATTTTAGAGGCCAGACTCCGACCACCATGGGTTGCCTTCATGGTAGCGCCGGAACCAGACAGCTTCCCAGGAGGCCGCCCTTCCTGGTTCTATTTCGGCCGCCATGCTAGATCCGATGGCTACGCAGGGGGGGGCGGATATCCGTAGCGCTATTTCATGATGCCTATCCCTAGCCCGACCTGAAGGCTTAAGGATCCCACTTGTCCACACTCACCCACTCCTGAACCGGCAGGAATCCCACTCAATCCCTGGCATATGCTGTGTGTGTGTGTCTATAGCCTATGTGTATGCCCACAGGCCATGCATGTGTGTGTGTGTGTGTGCTGTTTGTCAGCTTCCCTTCCCGAGCCCACAAACAAGGCTAAGGTTTTGGGGGGCGCGCTGCATGACGGGAAACCGTCACGTGTGGTTCTCAGGGCAGGCATTCTGCACTGACCCCTATCCTACATCACGATATCTTTTTTTTCTTGATGGTGATTCTCATCTTCGTGTTATGGACATTGGTTGCCCAGAGGGTGTGTGTGTGTGTGTGCGTGCGTGTGTGTGCATGTGTCAAGCCTGGTGTGCCCATGCAGGAGCGGGTGCTACTGGGGTCCGGCTATCGCAATCAGTAGTTGTGTTCCAATGGCGCCCTGTCACTAGCCTGACGACTTGGAAGCTCCCACTTACCAACACCCCAGTCAGGGACCTGCCAAAAGGCCCAAAACCAGGCTAACATGTGTTCAAAGACCGTGCCTGAAGAGCCCTTACGTAAATCCATGATGCTGTAACAGCTACGACCTATGGTGTGTTCCATATGTGTCCAATGGCATATGTGTGTTGCATATGATAATGATAGGCCTATCTGTGCTCGGAAGTTGAACCCCCCACCAAATTCACAAGCCAGTCTCGAACCTGTACCTATTATCACGTGACAGCTGCATGTTATTGTGTGTGCTACAACCCCGAACGGTTCTGTAGTACAATGTGCCAGTGTGAGGAGATCATCAGAACAAACAACGGCCAATATCCTCAAGCGACCGACACAGGATCAAGACCCAACATACAGGATCATGGTGATCAGGCAGTGTCCATAATAGCTTACCTGCGTCAGCCCAAGGGGGTGTACAAATGACTATGCGCTCAGGTGTCTCTGCGCGAAGGTGTGGGGTTTTGAACCCGCACCTCTTAACCACAATACGGTGCTTTAACCACTGAGCCACAGGCCATTTGCTTCCTGTTGGGGGAAGAGAGAGAGAGAGAGAGACGTTACAACTCAAACACAAAGTTAAAACTAAAGTCCAATAAGAGAGAGAGAGAGAGAGGGAGTTAAAGCTGAAGTCCAATAAGAAAATAAACAAAACCCATCAACCAAATGGCGCTCGCTTTTTTCCACTTGTTTTCTTGGGGGTAACCGGGGGTTCAGGTTTGAACAGACTGTCTTGGACGTGTGGGGGTGGGTTGTCGGGTTGGGTGGGGTCGGGTTCAGAGGAATACGTGCAATAGGGGGAAGGGGTCCGAGAGTACAAGTCTGCTAAGCCTTGTTTTGTGAGGGTTTCTAGACTGCTATGCAGCAGCAGATGGAGCCTGATGCAGGCTAATGCACGGGCTGCTCAACAGCAACACGAACCCCCCAAAACAGTTTCCATGATCCATCAACCCCCTCAAAAAAAGGTCATACTACTTCACATCTAATAGTCACAGCCTGCCCGGCCGGCGGCCGGGGCAGGGGCTGGGAAATGGACTTAGTCGAGAGTTTTGTCTTCGGATTCCAGACCAGGATTTACAAGGCCTCGCTTTCCAAGAATTATGAACACATCAGTACATTAGGTTCAGCAAACCCAACAAGATGGATACACGAGTCTCCAAAAGAGGTCACTCCCAACTGGCTCCGTGATTGCTCTTCCGAGGCACATCTCTCTTCATGAAGACCAGCTCCTTCGACCCACATTTCTTCATAAGACAATGGTGGCCAGACTCCGCCAGAGTGGCTGGACACACTCAACAAGACTCGCAAGGGTCATAAAGGTCTGATATCTTCCAGCTCCCTGATTGGAGTCCTCTATCATCAATCTACCATCATGAGGTAGATACGAGCATCGGACATTCCCTGAACACACTCAACAAGACTCACAGGGTCATAAAGGTCTGATATCTTCCAACTCCCCGATTGGAGTCCTCTATCATCAATCTACCATCATGAGGTAGATATGAGCATCGGACATTCCCTGGAATCCACATATTACTCGTCATTTAACGGACAAATACATGTAGGTCTCACTTCATTAGACTCATTAGAGCACTTTCGTTTCACTGGAGAACTTGCTCCATTGGCATCCAGGTCCAGGATCCCACTTCTTGCCCAATTCCCGATTGTCAATTGTGGATAGCGTTTCACTTCAAAATTTGCCCAACGCATTCTGCCCCAACCTGACAGTGGCAAGTTGGGAACCGAAACTGTTTGAATTTTCCGTGTTCTGTTGAACGGAAATTGAAGGGAACAAACTTCCGGGAAGGCGGAAGCCTGAAAAGAGGTGGCAGTGCCGTGGAAAACCCACTACCTTTCACAGACAAACGTATATTTGAACACCAATTCACCACAACGTTCACAAACTGCATTCTTCGGGTGATTAGTGAAGTTTATGCTACGGGAGGAAAATTGCCACCACCTCCAGCTAAAAAGGAAAAACAAACAAGAAAAAAAGAACCGGCGTGCTCAGCCTGGCGCCTCAACTTCACAATATTTTTTTCCTGCCTCTGTGCATTCAGTGCATTGTGTACAAGAAACGGCTCTGGGAGTGGTGCTTTAAGTTTTATAACCACCAGTAAGTCACACACAGGTGACACAGCTTCTTATGGGCTGTGGCCCCTGCCGCAATTTGCAGGGCTCAGCATCCAAAGCAAAATGGCTCACGGGGCACCAGCCGAGAGGAGACTGACGACTCCCTCTCCAGAACTGCAGAAAGGTTTTTGGGGCATGCAGAAAAGTTTTCGGGGCATGCAGTTCTGTTGCTTTTAACATTAAATTTTTACCATGCAGAGTGTTTCCAGCCTCCAGGAAATTACAGCCCCTGGGCCAGAGATAAGTGCCTAGGGAGTACTGGTCACTGACTCACTGTTGGCTAGAGCTACCAGTACCTTCAGAATCCCAGCTTGGTTCTCGAAGTTGGACCAGGTAATGCCAGTTGAGAAGCAGGGTCGGGCTGCCGATGATAAATTCGATCAGCGGCCCGATTGCAGTTTTGGGAACGGTACTGGTGGTTTAAGCCTGGAGACTTTGAGACTTGAACTCCCGTCGGCATGGTGTATGCTGCCAGGTCTGCCACAGTCTCCACAACAATGCTGGCGTTGATGGGTGCTCATGTTGCGGGAGGCCCGTGGCGGGGCATTGTTTCCACAAATGACAAGGATCCCGGCCCGCTGCAAGCCTTCTAAACGACACAGTGCAGCCAGGGAGTTAAATCAGACCATAGTAACGTCACCGGACTTAACCCAATACAACACTCCACGTCCCATCCCATCATCCCGTTCATTCAGCGCAGGAAGAGACACATTTTGTAAAGGGCCAACAAGGCACCACAGCAAGGCTCAGCCAGCCTAACAAAATTCATACTCAGACAAGTTGACACAACAACATTTCAAATTAAATTTCAGTGGGTTCTGATAACTGCCAACATCTTGAACCCACACGTTCCACAACGAAACACAAAAACTGTCCCTGCCTGCCTCCGCCAGCCTGCCAGCTGTGGACTCGATTTTTCTTAAAAATCCAAAGGAATCCAAGTCCTTTTTCAAACCGTGGCCCCTCCAGAGCTCGGAATGAAGTAGAAAACACACAAATCAAAGACTCCGATAAAACCCAAGGCAGAACCAAGCACAACACACCCTCGATGACACGAACAGTGGTGATCAAGGATCAGCAAGCACTACTCAGGAACGATTGATACTCCCTATCCAGCAGACACCCGTGTGATCCAGACCCCACCACACCCCACCAGACCCCCACCAGATTAGCAAATGACCAGTGCTCTCTCCATCCGACAAACAATTCATACGAGGTCCCGCATAACAGAGTGCTTCAAATTTCAATCCACAACAGAAAGTCACAGATGTAAATGTCACCAGGGAACCCCAAATGTTACAGAAGATCTCCAAGACGGTAAGATTTTGAATACAGTCCACCGGTATTTTGAAGACAGTCCACCGGTCGCCGGTCGGTGGGCAGTTCTTTCAAGAACTCCACTTGCAATGTGTGCCAGACTGTTTTTTCTGTCAATTGACATGACATCATCAACAATCTTAACAGAGAGTCTCTAACAGTTTCCCCAACAAATCCGCTCTCTTCTCTCAATCGACTCTTTTCTGTGACATCATCAACAATCTTAACAGAGAATCGCTAACAGTATGCCCAACAAATCTGCTCTCTTCTCACAATCGACGTGACATCATCAACAATCATAACAGAGAGTCGCTAACAGTGTCCCATACAAAATCGCCCTCATCCTATCATTCTCTTTCCCAGAAGACTTCACAACACTACGTATTTCACATTTCTTCCTCCTCCGAAGCGGCACAACAACATGGCGCAACAGACTTGAAAATATTCCACAGATTTCCCTATCAACACAATGTCACACAAATGGTGAATGTCACACAAATGGTCCACGCGGCACAACAATATGGCGCAACAGACTTCGAACTATTTCACAGATTTCCCTATCAACACAATGTCACACACACATCAACGTCACACAAATGGTCCAGACTCCAGATACAACAACTTCACAATGGAGACGTGGAGAATTCACTAAGCTACACTAAATCACTCCAGATACAACAACTTCACAATGGAGACGTGGAGAATTCACTAAGCTACACTAAATCACTAACACCTGCCGACTTCATGCTAGCTATTTTGCAAAATACTCTACCAGTTCAACTTTAATTGTTTTCCATCGACACAACCTTCAATTTCACATATCCCGCGTATTACTCAACGACATCTCACTATGTCACAGGATTTCCAATCAGCAAGGGCCTCATTCCACTCGCACTCTTGCACGTATATGGACTGCTAGAGGACCAAGTACATTCGAACCAGTAGAAGATTTTGGACGTGTTTGGATTTCTAGTTCCAGATGTGTTTACAATACTCTGATGTTGTGCAATGGAGCGAAGCCCATATCCTCACATCTCCCTTCATAGCGAGGCCCATATCCTCATGTTCTCATATCTCACTTCATGGACACACCCTACCACATCTAGGCCAACATCATCTTCACCATTCCCCCAAAATGGTAATCTACACTGTCTCTACAGTCTCTACACCAATTTCACCAACTTCATGACAACATCGACATATCCTCAATCTCCTATTTACGTCCTCCTGCCACATCTCCATCGCTCTCCATTCCTCCTCACCGCTGAGTCCAAGTCCCACTAGCAGCGTCGAGTTCACCTGACTGTGGACGTGTTCATGGAGATAAGCAGAATTGGCATTGGGTTGCCTCAACCGCACATCCCTACAAACACATCCAGATTCAGCCGTCGAGAGAAGGAAATCAACGCTGCTACATTGTGGGACTCCGCCTCTGGTTATCATTACCCAATTCCCCCACACCTTTACTCTTCTATTTTCTCCATTTTTTTTTTCTTTTCTTACATTTCTTCGATTTCATCCATCTATACTTTTTTTTCTTCCCACATATACATCCGTCGGCTGATTGTCCCAATGTCCCAAGAGTGACAAGAGTTCTCGGATCTTGCCATGATCTTCCAACCGATCGAGCTAGAAGAGCAGATCGTAACCAACCGATCGTCAACAACTCGGTCCAACTCGGCAGTGGTCATGTACTCGGTGAGTTTCACTGCAAGTACTGCATCACGACTCACGAGTCATCACGAGTCACACACTGCTTAACTTCTACACATTTTTTCCATGTCAGCGAGGACACTACTTTCCATGCCATCGATACTTTCCATGCCATCGACGATCCTTGCCCTCTGCACATTCCGCAGATTCCGCACCACACCCCTCACCCTTTACAGTGATACACGTGCATTTTAAACTGCCCGACTTCACACCCCTCGTCACCTCGTGTGATAAGAAGAAAAGAATTCTAGTGCCCACGGACCTTTACAATGATCATGATCACAACTCGCTTCCCGTGGCGACCTATTGAATTTGATATTCCGTGCTCTGGCCATGACCATGATGATGATCATGACTTCATTTAGCAGCAGCGACCTATTCATGTTTCGCAAACTCCGGAGCAGGGAGAATAATGGAATATCTCGCAGTGCTACTGCTGCGGAACTTCTCCCACACGTCTTCCGGAATGTTGAATGCCTCCTTCACCGCAACGGCCGGCATGTTGTGGAGGACGGAGTTATGACCGGCTAGATCTGACCAGAAGGGCAGCGCGGACGTTGTGAATGATATCATCTCCAGCCCCTCATTCTTCGAGGCAGCCTGCACACCAGCCACCCATCATCACCGACACACACACACACACACACACCAACCATGGAAACGGGTCACCCGGTCACAATTGAAGGAAACACAAACCGAACCCGCAGCAAAACCCTAATTGGTCACCCTTCAGGCCGAAAAGTGTGCGAGGCCCTTAAAAAACAAAATCCCATCATTATTCCACAACGGTGGTTCAGCCTTAGAAGCTTTCCTACCATTTTCGCACCGTGGGGCTTTACTCAGTCTCGTGTTACCGGCCCAACCAGGATGCAGAAAGACATAAATCATGTTACGGACCTAGGACCCCTTTTTTTGGGGGGTGGGGGGGGGAGGGGGCGGGGGACAACGGGGGGGGGATTTTATACTTTTCCCAACATCATTGAAGAGCACCAGGGGTCAAGAATGCTACACCACAACAAAATAAAATCCCTAAACTTGAAACTCTCGAACACATCAGCAGAACGCGAATCACCAAACACCGGACCCGCCAGAGCACACAGCGCCAGACGGCAAGCATACTGAGATCGAAAATGCCGTACCACAATAAAATACCATGCATTCCTATTCAACGTGAAAAGTAACTATCAAACACATCACCACTATGACACGAAAATCGAACACGAAACCACCAAACACCGCACCGACCACACAGCACAGAGCACCAGAGGGCGTGCATATCCAGCTCGAAAACGCCACAGCACAATAAAATACCACGCAATGCTGACGTACGGTCGCACACATATCAGTACAACACGAAAGATAGACCGAGCACATTAGCACGCTCACCGCGGCTCATCTAGCTCTACACCCCCGAGTCCATCAATCCATCAATCAACCATGAGTAAATTATCTCATTTTCCCGACTTCCCTTCATTTATACTACGGAGACTCAAATATATGTTCGATATCCTACATACATAATGATATTCTACATACATAATGATGCCAAAACAGGAGAAAAAAACATGGACACAAAAACAGAAGAAAAATGTTCAATATCCTACATACACAACTCACAAATGGAGACGCCAAAACAGGAGAAAAAAACATGGACACAAAAACAAAAGAAAAAATAGACATGTAATATCATGTATTGCATGCAGGTCGATCTTCAAAGAACTTAGGGACGTCCCAGCCTCGACATACCTTAACGGATGCATGCAGACGTGGAATGACGATCAGCGATCCCGGTTGCACGTGAGCGTCCAGACCATTCGTTCCATCGGGATTGGCAATCTGAATTCTTCCACTACCCTTGGTCACATACACAACCTCGTCGGCGTTCACACACCATCCAGGAGCCACCATCCCGCTCTGTTTTACACGAGTGTCACAGCCATGCAGATCACACCCGAAATTGAGACAACAAATCTACACAAACATTGCTGTTTTCTTTTTTTCTAACCAGCGATTATTCGCAACAAACGACCTCTGTAGTTGATACCGATTTTCTTAAGTTTCGAGTTTTAACTGTTCTTTAACCCCGATGACGTCTCGTCTCGTTTACGCCACTCCTGGTTAACCCCCATGTTCCAGACCCTTCCGAGACCGCTCAGACGGGCACTTCAGTTTTAACGTATACGTCTCGTTGAACGTATAGGTCTCGTTGAAGCCACGGTATTCATTCGGACATCGTCCATTTCTTTCCAACCAAAAAAAACACGCCTACATAATCATAACGGCAACTTAACGCCCAACTCAATTCTTCGTTTATTTTTCATTTATATGTAAATTCGGAAAAACAACATCAGAGCCCGACTCGAGAATCTCACTTCGGATTAAACTTCAACCACGTTCACCGCACATAGCGGCTACTACAAATGTCATTCCCATCAAAATGGTGCACAATGGCAGTTAAACAGCTATCCGTAACTGCTCTTTCAAGCTGAGTGCATTGTCCTCACGCACACAGGCGCCTACCAAAACGAAACATCCATGATACAGGCGAGTACAATAACATCCAAGAAAAAAAAAAAAAAAAAAACATGATTCACACACCTAGATATTAGAGCCTTGTATTCGTCAACACGGTGCACAACGGAAGTGCAACAAAGCAGTCCATAACAGCTCTTTCAAGCTGACAGCATCGTCCTCACTCAAGTCTCACGACAGGCGAACATAAACATCCACACGATTCCACAGTGATTCACACACTAGAGATTTCAGCCACGTACTTCGCGATCTCGACGCCGCTCTGTTTCGTGTAACCGCGACTCCACGACGTTCACGGGTCACGACTCAGTGGACTCACAAACCAGACTACGATTCCGTGGCAAGCCGCTGAGTCTGTGTTGACAAAACACTGAAAGAAACCATTGGGCAGGCAAACAAAACACAGTTGAGAGAGAGCCACCTATTCCCTAAGAGAAATACGAGCGAGGAAAAGACACCTTGCAAACAGAAAACACACTGACAAACAAACCGAAAACATCCTCGACTTCCCCGACAACAGAGTATCACAAAAGGGCCGCACATGCCCAAACAGCGCCACAGAATGACAATCGCTTTCAGAAAATTCTACCGGTCGGCTACCAAGCGTAACAGATCTCGCCTTCCCAAAACAAACAAAAATTCCTTCCCTTCTTTTTAAAACAAAACCAAAAAAAAGAAAAGACATTTCCTCCTCTTCCTTCACACAGGCCAGGACAAACAGAAATTACTTCCCTTAAATTTTAAAACAAAACAAAAAAAAGAAAAGACACCTCCTCCTTTTCCTTCACACAGGCCAGGACAATGGGGGCATTAACCTCCCCCCCCCGTATTAATCCGGTCACGGTCCCTGTCGGACTAGTTTCAAACAAACGTCCCTGTCGGACTAGTTTCAAACAAACGTCCCTGTCGGTGTGGTTCGAAACAAGGGTAAATAGCAAAAATATTGCTGTTTCGAAGTTTGGCAGCAAAAATGTCGTCAGTTCGAAGTTTCCTTTGCAAAAATAAAGAGGTTTCGTTGCAGCTCTATCTCGTTCCCATAGTTTGCCAGCAAAAATACCTTGTTTTGCCAAGTTTCACAGCAAAGGACCTCTAGGCCCCTGGCCTCAGGGACTCAGGGACTCAGCGTTCTGGCCTCAAGCACTCAGCTGTTCTTTTTTTTTTTTTTTTTCCCCGCGGGCGTGGCCGAGGCATCTCGGCCGTGGCCACGCCAAGATACCTCGGTCACGTTTTCTTTTTTTTCTTTTTTTTTGTTTCGCGGCCGTGGCCGAGGCATCTCGGCCGTGGGCATGCCCAGACGTCGGCCATTCCCCCCCCCCCTTCAAAAAAATAAATAAATAAAAAAAAACAACGCTGAGTGAGAGTGCCTGAGGTCAGGGGCCTAGGGGTCCTTTGCTGTGAAACTTGGCAAAACAAGGTATTTTTGCTGGCAAACTACCGGAACCCGATAGAGCTGCAACGAAACCTCTATTTATTTTCGCAAAGGAAACTTCGAACGGACGACATTTTTGCTGCCAAACTTCGAAACAGCAATATTTTTGCTATTAACCCTTAACAAACCTCATTGGAAGAAGGATGTTGAGCTTTTTTTTTTTTTGGAGAACCATGAAAACTTCTTTTTTTTTTTTGGAGAACCATGAAAGCTTTTTTTGGAGAACCATGAGTCGTTGGAAGAAGGATGTTGAGACCATTGCAGTCGAACTTGTGCACAAACTCTAATCCGAAATAAAACGTCTGAGAAACACAAATTCATCCCACCTTCGGGCACCTAGTCCGTATTACACCGGAGATCAAGGCTTCTGGCCAACTTTCCCCTTCCGTATACATCACATGTTTACCTGCTTCAGTTCGACGACAGCAACGGCAAAGTCGGAGCCATATTTGCCGAGGGCCGGAAGCAATTTTCTGTTGACGGCCCGCATTTGCCCTCCCGCGTTCGACACAACAGGGCTAGAATGATCCAGATCGTAAACGAATTCCCCCAGTAAGGCAGCAGCTCCAGCGACCTCCACGTGCCGTTCGTGATGATGGACCAATACCCGGCCAGCCAGACTAGTAAATGTGTCCACAACTTCCAACCGCCATAGCTTGCTTACCATCTCCTCCCAAAGCCCAGGGTGTTCTTGCTTCGAGATCTGCCACATTCCCAGTCGTACCAGCCAATTACAAACCAACAAACATCAGAGCGCAGACACTAAAACGAGCTCACTAAAAAGAGTGCTTGCCCAATGTAAGACCAAAGCCCAGGGTTTTCTTGCTTCGCAATCTGCCAGTTCACCACATTCCCAGTCGTACCACCCAATTACAAACACACAAGACTCAGAGCGCAGACACTAAACAGAGTACTTGACCAATGTAAGACCTCAAAACCGACGCACTGGTACCTCATCCTCCACATCCACCCATGTCATGCATGCTCATAAGAAACCCGAGACTTACAACAGCCCCGCCGAAACAGAGTTCACGTAACACCAACTTCATTAGGGAGACTACCATGACCATTCTTACCCAGTAGCCAGCCACACCAAACTCTGCCACCTCAATCAAAAAACTTCAGTCCGCAACTCTATTCATAGTAAACCATCCATCGTCTTTACATTCCGACCGTTATGACAGACACTTCGGCACTCCGAAAACTCCCGAAACAGAATATTAACGACCTGCAATTGCTCGGCGGGCACTTATCCCGACCGTTATGACACACTTCAGCACTCCGAAAACTCCCGAAACAGAATTTTAACGACCTGCAATTACTCGGCGGGCACTTAATTGCGTACTTAAAACAAAAACAGACTCCAACTCCATTACGGTCACTTCGTCATGCTTCGGTGAATTCGGTCAACCAGACAAAGGATGGCTTCCATTCAACAGAAAAAGCATCTCACCACCAAGTAGCAGCTACTCTATCCCTGCCAATCCGCTCATCAAAGCATTATTTAACCGGACAAAGAATGACTATCACCTCTATTCGCTCTTCAAGTTCGACAAAAACGTAACACACTATGACCTCAGAGATTCGGCAACGCGGTGTGAGTAACCTCTAGTAACTCTACACACTGCGATGGAGCTCACATTCAGAACACAAACCGGTTCACGAATCTGGGAAATATACACACAGACAGACACACACAGAGAGAGAGAGAGAGAGAGAGAGAGAGAGGCCAATTTAACCCAGTGAACGATCCAGAATGCTAACCACGGACCTACAAGCACAATGACATGCGGACTTGGGCATATTTATTCATACATAAAAAATTGGGAAAAGTCATAAAACCTCCCCGAACCCAGTGAACGATCCAGAATGCTAACCACGGACCTACAAGCACAATGACATGCGGACAAACCTCCCCGCGACAAAACCTCCGTATCCCTTTACCGCCCAAACGGGGAAAAAAGTGCCGCAGGCCCCAAAATCACTTTCGGCGTCATTTTTGCACCCTACAAACCACTTTCCCGTCATTTTTACACAGCGGCCGTTACCGGCCCAGCCAGGGTGCAAATTAGTAACCAACAGTGATTTTGGGTGATTTTTGGACCTGCGGCACTCGTTTTCCCGTTTGACGGGAAATGGAAACAAAGGTTTCGTCGCGGGGAGGTTTTATGACTTTTCCCTAAAAAATTCATACCCAATGAACGGCTAACCAAGGACCCACATGCACAATCATGAGGGATCCGACATATTCATTATTCATTCATTTGTAATAAAAAAACGATACCCAATGAACGACCTCGATTTCTTACCTAGGAGTCAAGGACCTACAAGCACAATGACACGCGGGCATGAGCATATGCATATAAGTATATTCAATACACTAACGCCACAGCAGGAGGAGAGAGAGGGGCCGTTTTCACCCGATGAACGACCTGGATTGCTAACCAAGCACCCATACAGACATACCGGCTTGAGCATAATCACATTTGTATAAAATTCAGTGCACCATCGTCATGTCCACGGCTCGATTAGAAAACACAACGAAACCGTTACGTCTATTACTGTCGAAACCGACCTGTCGAACACCTCCTGTGGAATGCGTAACTTGACGTACTTCCGATTCGGAAATCGGGAATATACGTTACATGTGAACCATTCATCTTTATACCACCCAGACAATCTCAACGTACACAACAATCCAGTGGCACCCGCAACACGAGGCACAATTAATTCCACACAAAATCTCTTACAACTCCCTAGGTACATCCTTCGGGACATCCGTTAATTTGGATAAATTCAGAATTATACAGAGAAGGTTGGCAGCCCCTGCGCAAGGATGACACGAGTAGATCGAAAAATGGTACAATAAAATAAACAAATAAATAAATTCCAAGGTAAAGGGACTTCCGTGAGAGACGTAGAGGTCGCTATCCCCGCTGTCTGTGAAGTTGAACACAGATCGACCTTCACACCGTTAACATTCGATAAACTCAGAGATGACACGAATAAATCGAGAAATGGTACAATAATAAATAAATAAATAAATTCCAAGGTAAAGGGACTTCCGTGCGAGAGACGTAGAGGTCGTTATCCCCGCTGTCTATGAAGTTCAACACAGATCGACCTTCACGTTATGGATTGATATCTGTACGGTGCACGCACACGTCGCAACGAGTAAAACTTGATGGTTCACATTTACATACACCCTTCAGTTATCATGATCCCTTCACACCCAAAGCCAACCAAAGGAAGGACAAATATCGACGAACAGATTAAAACAAGAAATAAACACGAATGTGAGCCAACCAGAAGTAGAAACTCATCTTGTCGTTATCCAGACAATGTTTGAAGAAAATAAATCATGCATCCTAATGACTCTGAATCTGTGATCAGATAACGTCACAGTTCCCGGCAAACCGCCCTAGTTCCCGCTAAAATTTAGCGACGGAGGATCACCAATCGTCGTGCGAACTAAAAACAGGCAAACACACAATAGGGCTGATTCTCATCAGCAGCATGTGTGTGTATCAGCAGAGGTGCTCGCTCCACAAAATCAAGCTAATTTGGGCACGACAACAAACCATAAGGAAAGATGTTTAGAGAGAAATTTCTGAGGGATTGGACGAAAATTACCATGACGGTATGACGGGTCGGACTTTCCCGAGTATGAACCGACGGTTGGTGGTAGTCGGTGAAAGGAGTAGGAACTGTTTTATGGACTACCCCTCGAAATGACCTACCTTCTTCCCCCGCATACAACGTACGGTCATTATAGCTGTATCTGGACTGAAAGATACCTCAAATACAGCTATAATGACCATACGTTGTATTCGGGGGAAGAAGGTAGGAAACGAACTTTTTTTGTAGAAGAGAACATAAAGTGTGTAGGTAGGAAACGAACTTTTTTTGTAGAAGAGAACATAAAGTGTGTAGAACTTCCTGGGATTTCGAGAACCCTCCCTATCTGCGTGCTCAACAGCTTAGCCACATTCATCGACGTCCCAGACTCAGCCAGCACATTATCTTACCTTAGCGATCACCCTTCCACTCTGGGAGCTCAGCAGCTTATCAACGTCAGATTCATCAACGTCCCACACTGCAGCCAACACGTCCTTGCTGAAACCGTGGAGAATGCTGCCACCCACCTCCGTCTCTTCACCCTCGGCGCCATGCTTACGAGGTGCATCTGCCAACGGAAACCGGTCCTGTGTCTGCCACCCAGATAGGAAACCACAATTATATTCCGACAACATACACACGCACACACACACACACACCGACACCAGCAGCACCAACTGAGTCGACATGGCATTTGCGAGATCCTGACGAGTCCACAGGGCATTTGCGAGAGACCATGACTACCATCCTTCCAGAAACACACCACACCCTCATCATGCCTAGCTCCATCGCGACCGCGTAGCGTGTATACATTCAGGAAACAATGCCCTCACGCATCCGTGCAATAATATTTCCATACGGCTCCGTTTCGCTGCCTCCGTTTCGCTGTCTAAACTTACCTGAGATGCGGCTGCGTATCTCAGAGAAGTTTAGACAGCGAAACGGAGCCGGTCGCCACACACAAAGAATTCCCACGATCAAAAGGTGCGACACAAGTTCCGCTGCAACCTTGATACAAGCGACAAGACAGAGATATAAGAGACAAGACAGAATCACCTAAGCTAACCTTAACCTCTTTCATGCGTATCGCGAGAAGCTGATGGCCATGCGAAGAGCTCCACAAATTACAACGCAGAGATATAAGCGACAAGATACAGAATCACCTAGGCTAACATGAACATGTTTCATGCGTATGCAACGTATCGCTCGAAGCTGCTGGCCGTGAGAAGAGCTACACAAAAAAATTGCATTGACGACGACAACACAGATCGGGAACATATCTGTCACTCACCACACAGACTTAAACGGTAAGGAACACCGTTCAGATCACCGCCAACCACAAGAAGAAGAAAATAGAAAAAAAAAAACAGACAGCACCAATTAGGATCACACCAAAATAAAAATTCAACAGGCAGCACAGATTACGAAGTTGCCATTGACAACGAACGTCTGACAATGACGACGAAGAGATCGACAGCTATTATATTTGACTTTTTTTATTTACCCTCATTACTTCATGAATCCTCCTCGAAGCGTTCCGCTCGTCATGTCGACAACAATCTATTTAGGCAATTAGCACCTCAGTCGTGAGGATCAAGAGAGCTAAAGGTAATTTAAAAAAAAAAAAAAAAAAAAAAAAAAAGAGCTTAGATCGTTACGTATACACAGAATAACCACATTGTTATGAGGTCCACTGTACTGTACAACCGGATGGGGCGGCACGAGTACGCGTACACGATAAGCGGCACGAGTACGCGGACACGATGAGCTGTCATCTTAAGTCCGATATACCTACAACAACCTGCTTGGGAGGAAGTTCAGACTATACCTTGAAAACGTGTTCTGGATCTCCGGACAGAACGACAGCCTCGAACGTCCGGGAAGACGACTGCGACGATGCATTTTCTACTCCTCTCGGCTCTTCAAACCGTTCTGCCTCCTGACCCTCGGGACGGTGATTGCATATCCAAAACACCCACCCACGGGGAATGGACAATACTTCCCCCTTGCTGATTCTTGTCATGGTCGCGGGGACGCCAAGAGGAGCCATCAGACCAACGTACGACGAACCTAGAACAGAAATCAGAAGAGCAAATTCCGGAAAACATGGAGAGACATCAGCAACGCAAATATCCAAAACACCCACCCACGGGGAATGGACAATACACCGAAAAACAAACCACACAGGATACATGCAGAACGTGAATACCGATTAGTAACTAAAGCACTTAAAACCAAAAACCACGAGACACACAACATGTTCTGATAAAAACCACGAGACACACAACATGTTCTGATCATTCTTTCGCCTAAGTTTCACATAATCCCTTCCTAACTACTTTCCGCAAACTCTTATAGAACAATATGTGCTTCCCTTCACTACCGTCTTCCCCCGAATAGAACGTACGGCCATTGCCGGCTTTTTGTAGGCGTATTTGGCTCACCTTCTCGTCCGAATTCATCAGAAACTACAGTACGTTCTGCTCAGGGGAAGAAGGGTAGCGAAGTTCAAGAGCCGGAGATCGTTCTCACGAGAACAGAAAACACTCTCCTCCTCCGCATTCATTCGTCCTGCCATCATAAGCGCGAACAAATCTGCAGCGACTCACCTTCTATCGCGTACAGAACATGAGGAAAGGCCGGATAGGCAGGGAGAAGGAATCCATTTTCCTCCAGCTTCAAGTGGGCAGCCGCGAAGCTCCGACCCTCCGCTTCTAATTCCTTAAATTCCGACCACACAGACAAAGAGCCCCCCTCACTCTTCACCACCTCTTTCGGCTTTCCATGCTCGAAAAATCCTTTCCGCCCCTCATGATGCTGAGCGCCGGTCGACGCCCCATATCCCGACTCGAAAGCAGCACCATCACCGTCCGCACTGGCAAAAGCCGACGTGCTCAGCGACACTACAATCACCATTATCATCATTACCGATGACAGGCAAACAACGACCCTCGACGGTCCCGCCATCTCCACGGTCTTCTCCATACGAATCGCGCGCTCAAAGCAAGTACACGCACAAAATATTATTTCAAAATGCAACCAACCAATCGATACGAGGGCTCTATCGATCTCACGACGACGGCAAACACAGTCGCGTACCCGCACAGAACCGTCTCTCGTTTGATTGCCTTCCTTCCCGCTTTCGGGTTGCAGTCAAACATTCACCAACCAATAGCGTCAGGAATCGGATGTCAAAGTCAAACTCGACCGCTCAAGAGACAACTCGAACGTAACGTCACGTACCGCTGCTGCATTCCCACCTCGCCGACGGATTCCCAACCTCGCTCACATCATTTCCCCGACCCTCGCCGACGGATTCCCAACCTCGCTCACATCATTCCCCCGACGACGAAGAACTTGCCCCGACCTTCCGAGCTGCTCACCATCAAGTGGCATCAACACCAAGTGATCCTAAACGTTGTCAAACTATGGAACAATTCTAAACCACCGCACCTCAACGGACCTCTTTCCTTCCGCACTGGCTCCCTACACCGGCCTCCCTCGACGCAGCGCTACACCAAAACAGAGCGTTGCACACAGCGGTACACTGACACAGAGCAGGATGGGCCGTATATATAAGGAGTATCAGGGAGGATGACAGCGTATACTTCGCCACTGCTGGTTATAGCTCGGAAAGATTGGAAAGGTCAGTGCGATATCAACAGGTGCACCCTACCTTTTTTTATTTTTTATGTTAAAAACAAATTGGACCATTTCTCGATTTATGCGTGTCATCCTTGCGCAGGGGCCATTTGCTAATCTTCATTCTCTGCATCGTTCCGAAGTTAACGGATGTTTGCCTTGCTTTTTCTTTTCTTTGGACCTAATCGCCTACCAAGTTACTAACTGCCTGGACTAGGTCAACAGTCTTGAGCAGTTTGGTCTACAGTCCGTGCCACGCCCGCGGCCCTCCCCTGCCTGGACTGCCCTTGCATTTTCTTTCCTTTTTTTTGGACCGAATATTTTTTTTCTTTCTTTGGGGTGATCACAACTGTCTATATTCTTCTCTCAACCTCTGTTTGTTTGCCTTCCACTACCTACTCCTAAGACTATCTAGAGGGGACCCCTGCAAGCACAGTTTTCCTCTCTCTGTGAAGGCGAGATTTCATGTTGCCCCTTGCCCCTAATGGATTAGGGTATAGGGTTGGGGCCGCCAGTGGGGGTCTGGCTAACACAAAGCCCGAGACCTGCCAGTAGCTGTGCCTCCCTTTCTCATCGTCCCCCACCCTTCATCGAGTGGCAGCAGAGGCTATGGCCAACACTCTCCCACACACCACACACAACCCACTCGCGCTCACACTCACACCCGTGTTGGTCATAGACCCCGCTAATACCGATCAGGGGTATCGGTCCATTGGCACTAAGTGCGCTGCAGGCGGCCATGGGGCTTGAACCCACGACCTCCTGAATGCCACTTGCATGCCTAACCAACTGAGCTAGGCCGCTGGACTTTTTGGACCGAATAGCCTATCACTGCGTGGACTCGGTCAATATTCTTTACTTTCTGCTTACTGGACTCGGTCAATAACCGTTCCGCCTACTGGACTCGGTCAATATTCTTTACTGTTTGCTTACGGGACTCGGTCAATAACCGTTCCGCCTACTGGACTCGGTCAATATACGGACACTGCCTTATCCGCAGCCGGGCAGGAATCGAGTTGAAGCTTGATCTGGGGGTGGAGGAAGTTGCTGTCAGATGCATGCGGATCGCTTTTCTCTTTTTTCTGGTTTTTATTCTTTTCGGTTTTCAGTATTTAAGCACAGTATATGAATAACTTGCCCGCACCTCCCCGGGGGCGAGGTCCCACTAGCAAAAAGGATAGGGTCGAGCTCCTGAATATGGATGGGTTTTATGGAGAGATGCGGAAAAGCAGTTCAATCTCGATTTCCTGCACATCTCCATAACCTCGTCCAGATTCAGGCATTCGATCCGATCCTCCTTGCTAGTGGGACCACGCCCCGGGTCGCTGGCATGCCCGTGATTTTGCCTCCGTGTCTTTCCAGAAGCATTTGGACATTTTTCTGTGGTATTGCCGAGCCCCTGCCGTCCTCGTTGCGCCCCCACGCCCTGCGTGGTATCAGTTTCCTCAACGCCTGATTCTGGACGTATTTGTTGAGATGTGCAGAAATCGCGTTGAGTTTCCTCAACCGCACATCGCCACAAACGTGTCCAGATTCAGGCGTTGAGGTCCTTGAGGAAAACTCAACGCTGTTAGTGGGACTTGGCCCCCGGAAACTCGAACTGTTCTTTTTTTTTTTCTTTTTTTTTTAAACAGTTCATGGATGTAAGGGCTGAGAAAAAAAAAAAAAAGCTCGACCGTCCTTTTTTTTCCCTTCAGAAAACCATCCTGTGAAACCCTGGGATCGAGGATTTTTCGCGGATGACTCCAGTCCAGTCCATTGGTGGGGGCTTCACCTGCTGGAAACACGGCAACATTTTCGGTATATATATGAGCAGCTCAAATGGGCATTCTTTCACGGCAGCGACGGCGATCACTTTCAGATTCACCCTCGAAGTGCTGTACATGCAACCGCTACATCGGACCAGAGCTGAGGAGGTGAGCAAGCAGGACAGATCCAACTCGGAGGCGGAGGAGGAGGAGCCAGACCAGACGAGGACGAGGCGCCGCTCAGGCGCAGCAGGAGAGAAGGAGAAGTAGACTAGTAGTCAAAAGTTATCAGCCTCTGCTCGAGTAATGGCGTCGGTGCACGGGAGTCGCAATCCTCTTCGTTTCTTCAACTGGTTTCGTTCAAGGAAAGATGACTGTCTTCCTGGCCGAGGCACACGATACGACGCCGGTGCTGGAGGCGACATCAAAGGAAACGTGTATTATGATGTCAAGGTGGGTGATACATTAGAAAGCATAGCAAGGCAATTCGACATTGACAGTCGGTTCTTGGTAGAGGCAAACGACATTCTGAACCCTAAGAACATTTCGCCAGGTCAAGTCCTCTGGATTCCGAAAATATACGTAGTGAAGAAGGGGGACACGTTGTTGGACATCGCGACCTTGTTCGGTGTCCCGATGGCCAGGCTGCAGGAGGTCAATGGGATCGAGGATCCCGATTTCATCTTCGAGGGTGACGCCTTGGTAATTCCCCCTACTCCAGCCAAGTGAAGGGGGGTAGGGTAGGGTCGGGTAGGGTGAGGTAGGGCGGAGTTTGCAAGAACCTGCTCCAACTTGCAGGCCAGATTCAAGGAGTGTGTGATACCTGTCGTCGTTCTCCTGCTGCCAGTGTCTAGAAGCAGAAGAGAGGCAGAAGAAGAGAAGAGAACGCAGAAAAGGAAGTCGCTTAGAAGAAGAGAAGACAGTGTGTGACTTGAACTCACTTCGAAGTCTTTTTCAAGACAGGGTCAGGAGGAGGATGAGAAACTTCCCCTCGTTCTCATGGTGTGCATCAGGAGAGTGGTTGAAAAACTTATCCTCCTCCTCATGGTGTGCACCAGGAAAGAAGGCGACACAGAAGACGAGAATACGACGCCGAAGGAGACTCGATTCTCAATTTCTCATGCTGTTTAGAAGAAAAAAGAAGATGACACAGAGATAAGAAGAAGATGCAGAAGAAGAGACGACGAGGAAGACGAAGAGAAGACGACGAAGAATAGGAATTGCTGCTGACCGTGGTGAATCTGGTGATGGTATCAGTCTTTTTCATTTGCTCACGACAATGACGATGACGACAGCGAAGACGAAGAGATGGAGATGAAGACGAAAAAGAAGTAGAAGACGTAGGAGAAGCGGTAGAAGAAGAGGGAGGAGAAGATTGGAAAGATGGAGATGAAATAGAATAAGAAGGAAGGAAGTTCAAGGTAATCGAAGCTGATACTGTTGTGACGGGCGATAGTATAGATGTTGTCGTTGCAGTTTGTGTTTTTTTCATGTTCATGCTGTGTGTTCTGTTTTCGGTTCTTACGTTGCCTTGTACTGTTAAGTAGTAGGGAGTACTACTAGGGACGACGGCATGGAACACGTAATGAGTGTGTGTTGGAAGGCTGCGCCCTTTCTGAAATTAATAATGTTCTCCCCATCTTTCATGGGCGGCAAATCTCGGCAGTCTAGCGAAAGCTGGGCTCTGGTATAGTCGCTTTATTGTTTAGTATAGTAACTGTCTTTTTCTTCTTTTTTTTTTCGATATAGTAAAAAAAGTTGTCCTATCGATGAATCGAATGGATATGTCTATTGTTTAGTATAGTTCCTTTTTTTTTTGGTGATATAGTAAAGCTCTCCTGTCGATGAATAGAATTGACATGTCTATTGTTTAGTATAGTAACTGTCTTCTTCCTTTTTTTTGGGGTGACAAGTAAAAGCTCTCTTATAGATGAATAGACTGGACTTGCTTTTGTTTTGTATAGTAACTGTGTTTTTTCTTTTTCCTTTTTCCTGTTTTTCGTGATGTAAAGCTATCCTATAGATGAATAGAATGGACAATGTCCTGCGCGATGAAGGGCACGGACGGAATAAAGTTTCCGCTCCTTCGGAGTGACGGGGAGGATAGAAGCGAATGCTGAGATGGTTGTGCTCCGACGAAATTCCTTATGCAGTATGCAGAAATGAATGAGAGGCGGTGATGAAGTTACATGGCTGTGTGAATTGCTTAGTGAATTGTCAATATTGTCGATAGTAGTGTGCATTCCTTTGGGCCTCGTTGCGCTACACTAGACTCTCGTACTTTCTCGAGTGCATAAGAGCTTAGTCAGACGGCACGAGACGACCCATCTTATCCCGAACGTCACACGTGTATTCGTTCACAACGCATGTGCGTTATGTTCGGGGTAAGACGGGTAGATGGAACTTTCGAGACGTCGAGAGCCTGCAACACTTCTGTGGTAGGCGTGAAGTCCTTATTGGCAGAGCTACGCACATGCGAGCGTAGGATTTTCTTTTTTTTTCTCTTCCTTTTTTTTTTTCCAATTTTTGCTTGGGGATTGAATGATGATTGGAGGATGGAATCGATAACGGAAGTTGCGATTGGTCAAACCAGTTTGTGAGCATGTTTTTTTTTTCTTCAGTTTGACCAAGATTAATAAACCAGCTTTTCGTTTTCGTCAATAGGAATTGAACTCAATGATTGGTTAAGGTCACATCTATTAGGGCTTAGAGTTTATGATTGTCTTTTTTTACCATTGAAATGAATGTATGCTTGCTGTGAGTCGAAGTATTTGTCTAATCACCTTCGGCGGTACGAGCGGTAGGCGATCATACATCCGGGTCCTTCTCTTTTTCTTTTTTTCTTTTTTCTTGGCGAGGGGGGAGGGGGTGGTGCGAGGGTGGGGAGGGGTGGGGAAAAGGTTGTCTACAACCGTAGCTGAGGGAGGAGAATATTCTGGCCCTTTTTAAATCATTCAAAAAAAAAATTGTTTAGGGTTAATTTCAAGAATATTGCTGTTTCGAAGTTTGGCAGCAAAAATGTCGTCCGTTCAAAGTTTCCTTTGCAAAAATAGAGGTTTCGT
>BFEA01000571.1:115801-129314 GCA_003427395.1 Chara braunii
CCCCCCCCCCCCCCCCAAAAAAAAAAAAGACAAAAAAAAACAAAAAAAAAAACGCTGACTGCCTCAGGCCAGAACTCTGAGTCCCTGAGTCCCTGAGGTCAGAGGTCTAGGGGTCCTTGAAACTGGCCAAAACGCGGTGTTAAAGCTGCAACGAAACCTCTATTTTTGCAAAGGGAACTTCGAACGGACGACATTTTTGCTGCCAAACTTCGAAACAGCAATATTTTTGCTATTAACCCCTTTGTTTAATTTGCAGCGTTTAACAGGGGGACGCGGGAGCTCTGCTCGTGTGGGACGTAATAGGGCATAGTCGGCTCTGGACGTGATTGCAGTCAGATACATCCGGATTGGGTCGGTAATTGCGGCCAAATACATCTACGAAAGCAGCGTTTAACAGGGGGACGTGGGAGCTCTGCTCGTGTGGGACGTAATAGGGGATAGTCGGCTCTGGATCTGATTGCAGTCAGATACATCCGGAATGGGTCGGTAATTCCGGCCAAATACATTTACGAAAGCAGCGTTTAACAGGGGGATTCCGGCCAAATACATTTACGAAAGCAGCGTTTAACAGGGGGACGCGGGAGCTCTGCTCGTGTGGGACTTGATAGGGCATAGTCGGCTCTGGACGTGATTGCAGTCAGATACATCCGGAAGGGGTCGGTAATTGCGGCCAAATCCATTTACGAAAGCGTTAGTGTGAGTATGGGTCTTCTATTGGGCAACCGACTCGCACACTCCTAGTGACGGAGAGGTCGCTCTTAACCGAAGTGGGTACTAACATACATATCTTGTATTTGCCAACTGGCCCACATGTACTTGGCCTGACTTTACAGTCAGATAGCTCTTACGTCAGTGGATGGTTTTTTTTTTTTTTTTTTTAAGGTTTTCATTACACAAAATCTGAAGGAGGGGCCGGGAATTCCCCACATACAACCCGGAAGTAACCATTGACAATACTGGAACCATTACCCAGCTTAGGTGCAGGCATTGGGACTGTGTGGTCTAGTGACAGAATGGCCAAATCGGGACCGCTGTCCTGACACATCCCAACCCTGGGAAAGAAAATGAAAAATAACACAAAACTAGCTACAAGCCAAAACTCCAATCACAACCCACCAAATTGTCAGCCAACAAAAAACAAACAACAGCTTGAACAGAGCTAACAAAAGCTACTGAAATTTAACATCTATACTACTCTCTACTGTCGATAGAATACTATTCTACAAGAAGACAGAGCCTGAACCGTTCCTTCCCCTATCGTCACTAGGTCCTCAATCTATCTTATCAAATCCTCTTCTCTCTTGCCTAACCCGGCTTAGAAAGCTGGAGTCTACTATACTAATGGCGCTCATTCCACTAGTATCCCTTCTGCCAGCCTCCTGAGGCTATAAGCAACCGAGCGGCCCAGGTTGAGAATCTTACTCCTACTGTTGGAATAACCAGGAAGCCAATACTAATTGTCCTTCACCGAGCGGCCCAGGTTGAGAATCTTACTCCTACTGTTGGAATAACCAGGAAGCCAATACTAATTGTCCTTCACCATCAATCGAGGCAAAGGAACTGTTAACGCACCAAGTTTGACGAAACCATAACTTGTCACCGATTCTGTTGATGGGATGACTTTCCGCCGCCAGTCCGCCTTGATTGCTCTTCTCAGACCCTGCATCACTGTAGTCCTGATTTGTACATTGGTCCATTGCTTATCTTCAAATACTTGATCATTCTTGGTCTGCCAAATTACTGAAAACAGGAGTGCTCTTGCTGTCTGTGCTGTGTAGCCCCATCCCTTGGTGAGGGACAGACTATCTGGGATACCTCCAAGTGAAGTCCATACTTTGTCCCACTCCAACTCTTGGCCCGGTAGCGTGTTCCAGATGTTTATCCACCACTTCCAGATTCTGGCTGAGGCCGGAGAGTCCCACCACAGGTGGACTGTCGACTCGAATGCCCATTCACATTGTAAGCATTTTAAGTCCACTTCCATTCTCCTCTCCGCTAGCCACACTGCTGATGGGGTGGCCAGCATTGACAACAACCATAATATGGATGCCTGGCGCTGACAGGGAATTAACATGAGTTGTTCCCAACAGTTTTCCAAGGCTTTCCCAATTACATTCGGGTCACGATCCAATAACGCCTGCCATCTAGCACGAGCCATTGTGAGAGGGTTTTTTTTCGAGATAACAGCTTTATATCCAATACTCTGCGTATATTCCAACAAACATACATTAGTACTCCCTTCTCTTAGAGCCCTCCATTCCCACATGCAGGGGTCTAATTTTAAGGACTTGACGGGTATACCTTTCAACAGCAATGTGCAAGACTGTTTTCCTTCTGATGAGATAATTTTTTTGACGCGGATCTGAGAAAATATAGATCCCACTGTCGGGTGTTCATCATCGTCCATCTTCAACAGAACGTTATGTCCCCCATTTTCACATCCTTGAAACTTCCTGTTGGCATCGGACCGATAGTCTACCAACTTCCTCATTCGCGTATCCTCACCTTCGCAAACGAACCATGTTCCAATCGGTTCCACAGCAGTTGGATGCAGCTGGTCTTTCCAATGCTGAGAAACAGCTGCTATCAACATAGACAGTTTATGACCTACATTCCTCATGTGCCCAAGTGACTCGCGTACCTCCGAGTCCGTCTTCCATGTGCCAAGCAGGGTGTTCCAAATATCCCCAATCCTTGACACACATTTTTCTATCCATTTGCGACCAAAGCTGGTGCTATCAGCTTTGATTCATTCATGTCCCAGCAATCGTATCTTCGGATTCTCAAACAGGGGTTGAGCCAGGATCTCTGCTTTTGTGACAAGTTCTACCCAGACATCTGGTCTGAGTTTTTTCCTAGCTGCAATAATCGCTTTCCAGAATGGTGATTTGATTTGTCTTCGTTGGAACGAGTATAGCAGAAGACAGGTCCATACATCTTGTGGTCGCACTAGGTTCCACTCCGATGCAAGAATATACTTGGTCATTCCCACCCAATGAGGGGCTGGATTCACAGTGCTCGCATGGATCGGCCATCTGATCAGCATCGCATTGATCTGCTTTGAGGGATCGAGTAATCCCAACCCACCTTTGACTCTAGGGGTACATATCATCTCCTAGGCTACTTTGGAGATAAACGAATCTTCTTCTTGGGCATACGGTTTCCAAATGAACTTCGCTGTCTTTCTCTTGGTTAAGGCATACAGCTGCTTACCAAGTGCTCTCATTGTCCCTACATACCATAGTAATGCGAACAGTGCACCATTTACAACTAGTGCTCTGCCGAAGAGGGATAAGTGGGGGGCTTTGCCCCATGTTGTCATCCTGTGCATTGATTTCTGCAACAGTAGGTCGTCCTGATCTCCTTCACAGTCCAATAGTGAGATCTGGACCCCCAAGAAACGCTCAGACTGGCTGCCATTCACTCGTTTCATACTCCACTCACACGTGATTGTGAATTCCATCGGGAGGAGATATGCTGACTTATGCCAATTTACCAGTGCTTCCGAGAGGTTGGAATAAACGTCCAGTTCGTGCTTCAGAGATCCCTGCGATTCTGGCGTGTTCTCAGATATCGCAAACAGGTCATCAGCCAATGCTTTGACTTTACATTGCGAGGTACCTACCTGAAGGCCTTTGATTCGCACATGAGCACGGATGTTGTTCAACAACACTTTCATTTGCGTTGCAAACAGGAGTGGTGTTAATGGGCATCCCTGTCGTAACGACCGAGTGAGACTAAACGGTTTAGAGACCTGTCCATTAATTATCTCTGATGTTGTGGAAAGTGAGTACATAGCGACAATCCATTTACACAAATTGTCTCCAAATCCCATTACTTTCAAGGTTGTGAGGACATATGACCAATTCACACGGTCATATGCCTTCTCTAGATCTAGTAACAAAACTGCGACATTCAGAGAATCATTCTATACAATCCAGTGTTTCAATGGCCGTAACTGTATTATCAAAAATCGATCTACCCTGCACGAATGCTGCCTGATCATTACAAACGAATGAAGGGAGATATTTTGCTAATCTTCTTGCTAATATTTTCGCAAGCAACTTGTATGAAACATTTAGCACGGAGATTGGTCGCCAGTTTCGAATTTTCGCACGGTCACCTTTCTTAAACATAACAGAGATGATACCATGTCGCATATTTTCCGACAGCATTGAACCTGAAAGTGTCTCATTATAGATTTCAACTAGGTTAGTCCCCACCTCACTCCAGATTGCCAGATATAGTTCTTCGGGGAGACCATCGTCTCCAGGGGCCTTACCTTTGGCCATAGCTTTCAAAGTTTTCAAGGCCTCCTTTGTCCGGCCGTCTAAGTCCAATCTTCCTGTAGTTGAAACCGTGTTATTCCAATGATCGGACTCTTCATTCAGGTTGTTTGTTACATCAACACCTTGTAACCTTGACGTCAGAATATCCTGGTAATAGATCACAGCATACTCACACAGTTGTGTGAGCTCCTTAGCCCTTGGTGCGGATGAATCAAACGGGTGCTGTAGCTCACACATCGAAACAGATGAGCGTCTTGGTAACCACTTCTGGAAAGATTCTTTAGTCATTCTGTCGTATACAACTATCCCTTTCACTAGCAATCGTTCTGATCACACTTCCGAGTTCTTTTTTCTGAAGATTATCCCACTCCCCCATCAATTTTGCTCTTTCTTTTCCCCAAACCAAGTTGGAAACTGGATGTTCCGCCATTCGCTGCTCAGCATACTTAATTCTTCTTTTCACACTCTCTTCCGTTTTGGCTCTGTTTGTGGCCATGATTCTCGAAAAGATATTTAAAAGGTTTGAGAATAGCTTGGACCCAGAGTTTCACCACCGTTCTCTCGTAGGAAAACTAGACCGAGCAGTTTCCCATGTTATCCAAAACTCCTTCATCCATGTCACTAACCCTAGATCTTCCAGGTTTTGTGCATTGAAATGAAACAGGCCTTTTCCCCGAGTTGGGGGTGCAGTCGTCAAGGATAAGCATACTGGCTTATGGTCAGATAAGGGGTTCAGGGTTTCTTCAACTGCAGTGACTGTATCCCATATCTGCGTGGATATTAGGAAGTAGTCCAGTCTATGGACAGTGGTACCTGTCCTTTCGTTCCAGTTAGAAAACCATGTAGGTCCTGGCATGTCCGGATGAGTCAAACGGTATGGATCAATAAGATTTAATTCGTTCATCAAAGATAACAGTGCAGCCTTATCTCGTACACTTGGCGCAGTCGAGGAGGTAGCGTCTAGCGACGTATTCCAATCTGCAACTAGTACAGTCTGATCGCACTTAGGAATTACATATAGCAGTTCATCAAAAAAGTTAACTCGCTCTGCACGGTCCACGGGAGCATAAATAGAAACCACCAAAAACTCATGTTCATCCTTAAGAAATTTTACCCAACACCACTTCCCCCACAAGTCAGAGTAGAAATCTATAATCTCAATATTAGCATCTCGATGGATCAATATCGCCGTGCCTCCCCTTGTGCCCTGGGCAGGGGACCAACCAATGGCCCAACGCATTGATTTTTTCTTCATTAAGCTTAGTTTCTTGTAGAGAGGCGATATGACATCTATTATCGTGAAGCCATGATTTTAATCTACCCCGTTTGTCCCTTTTTGTGGTGTCCCCTAATCCCCTTAGGTTCCACGATGCCAAGTTTAACTTAGACATTACCTGCTACCCCACCTGTTGATGGATGGATAGAGGGGTCTGGGTGTGAGGTCTCGTTCGGTGCTTCCTAGGGAGAGCCAAGCCAGTTTTTAACGAAGTGTGAGTTCAATTTCTTCAGGTTCGGCAGTCTCCCATCCACTTCAGCTAAGATTTCTGCAGTACAGAAGCGGGGAACTCTCACTCTAGCCAATTCCTGACGACATTACTCCACCAACCACATGAGAGGTAACAGGCATAGCCCTTCAGCTTCCAGAAGCTCTAACTGTCCCGGCTCGAATCTTACATCAAAAATCGATACGAAAAACTTCAGTTTCTTTCCACGCTGGTCCGGATGATCTAGGATTAACCTAACCATCAGTTCATCTCCAATCCATCGTAGTTAAAACTTGTTTGGAATCGCCGTTCTGATCAGACTGAGAATCGCGGAGGGCATTGGTTGCTCTGGAAAGGCGATATTAACAAGCGCCTGCGTCCCTTCTGGGTCCGAAAAGGACACAATCCATAGATTATTCCGGGTATAGGTACAGAAGAGAGGTAGAATCCTTACCTCGAGGCCTTGGATTTGTCCTTTTTGCAGCGCAGCAACGGGCGTTCTTCTTCTCGTGGTCTTAGTCCTCGGCGTACCGGTAACTGTATTCTATGAATTTTCGGAGACTGGTGGTGAGATCCATTCTCCGTTCCTCAATGAGGACGCTGAGGGACTACCATCTAGTCGTCGTTGCTTACCTAGCCCGATTACCCTCGAGCGAGGAGTCGATATGTCCGGAGTAACCGATTCTTGTCTTCCTTCTGTTGAAGTTCCCGCAGGCGGCCGTCCAGTTTGCTGATGCGGACTTTGCTGATGCTCTTCCGGTCTGACCGGTGAAGGTACATTCTGCATTACAGCTGACGTTCCTCCTGTCTGCAGGCTGCACACTTGGATTGTTGTACGGGGCGAATCCTGAGGCCCACTGTTGTTGAAGATGCAACATCCATGGGTGAACACCCATATTCATCGCAGGATCCCCTGCCAAGGAGAACATACCGCTGGGGTGTGAATGAAGACCTGGCGAGAAGATAGGGTTGACGTGCGATGAGCTCCCCCCTCCACCGATACTTTACCCCCATCCAGTAACATTGCCAATTGGGGGCATACCACCCACATAGCTTGGTTGGAACCCTTGGTGGGCTCCTGTTCCAGAACCTCCGACTGTGCCTCTTTCTAGAGTAGCATCCTCTCCCATCATGGCCAAAGCTCCATCACCTCCTGCCATCGGTGCTCCATTCGGATTCCCACCCTGGCTGCTTTCATTACCAGGTGGGCGGAGGTGTCCTTGATATTGTGGCCGGCTAGTCGCTTCCGATTGACCTTGCTGTGTCGGTAACTCCTGACCTTGTTGACGATTTCGTCTGCACTCAGCTTCCGTATGGAAAAACGCTCTACATCTTCTGCACCTTGGCGTTTCGGCAGAGGCCAATTTGACTTCTAGGGAATCTCCTTCACATGAATCCACCCAGATTTTATCTCTCATATTGCCTCTTGCCACCGGATCAATCTCGAATTTAATATTAATCAGCGTCGGCTTCAATCTGTCTTGCTCTGCAGGGTGGACACGAACAACTGGTCCAATCGCTCGTGTGACTTGTGCCTCCAAATAGAAAAACGCATCGAGTGGGACTTGGACTGCGATGACCCAAAAAACTGAGTCGTCCTCCTCCTGCCTCTGTGCCTTCAATTGTGCCTTGCTAAGCCAAGGTTTAAATTCAAAGGCATAACGCGTCGGGCCAATTGTAATCTCGTCCCGCTCTTTTAGAATCATCCAGTTCGCGATCGCCACGTTCTTAGCCACATACAACACTACAATAGGACTCTCTACTTTGACTCTCCCCCTGATGAAGGTGGCCGAGTCAAGTGATCCATCTGCACTTCTCTCATCTTCGAATGCCCTCACGATATCCTCCTTGACTTTTCTCGACAGAAACCTAGCACCATCCCGGAAGATAATAGTGATAGTATGCTCCTTGAGCTAGGAGATCTTCACTTGGTCGATGTGCCTGTTCACTTTGAAGCGTACTTCTCTCCCTTCGCCACTCATTACTCCCGGGTCAATGCTGGCTGGCATAATCCCATCTTCATAGCATCGTCTCGCCAACTCTCGTAACCTTTCATTGTCTTCCTCGGTCTCCGCCGGTGCCGCTGGGGGAGAGCGAGGACCTCGGGTCATTTCTACCTCCGTCATCGCTATGAGTGGGTGCACTTAGTTCTATTGTTTTGCCAAAGGATAACAGCTAGCTTTAGAATTTTAATACAAGGCAATTTCGAACGTAAGCTTCGTCAACTTCTATGCTCCACTACTATCCGTCGTATAGCTCCTAAGTCGATCCGACTCGAGCGTCGTACTTCTCAACCTCTCAATCTTAATAAGTCTGCTCAGTCTACAAACTACAATCGTGGACGTACCCGGGGCTTCTGGCAAGGAGAAGCCATGGCAACAAGGCTATGTCGCGCCATCGAGGCTACGCTATGCATATTCCAAGCCTTGACGAAGCGCTATCACGTTGGTAGTCGCTTCGGCGAAGCTCACCGTTGTTACCGATGGGCGTACACTAGGTCCGAGCGTCGTAGCGCCGGCAGTAGCGCACCGGGTCGTCCTCGGATAGTCGTCCGATGGTTGTTTTTTTGCTGTTATGCCTCACAGTGGCCTGTCTGTTTTTTTTTTTTTTTTTTTTTTTTTGGAAAGCTTGAAAATTTCATTGCAAAAATAACCACTGGGACGAGGCCGGGGGCGTGGTCCCACTAGCGAAGAGGATTGGATCGAATGCCTGAATCTGGAAGAGGTTATGAACATGTGCAGGAACTCGAGATTGAACTGCTCTTCTGCATCTCTGCATAAAAAACGTCGAGATTCAGGAGCTCGATCCTATCCTTCTTGCTAGTGGGACCTCGACCCCGGGATCTCACAATTCAACCCGGACTAGTCCTGGCAGCCTCAGCCAGTTTTAGCTTATCCGCACCTCTCTGGACCTTATCCCCTTCTCCTCATAATACATTCCAATCTTTACTGGAAACCGGGTCCAGTGTCCCATTTCAAATAACAACCTTAGCTCTCCAAAATTAAATCCATGAAGCACAGGTAAAAAAATAGCCAATTACCCAAGAGCCTAGCTCAGTGGGTACACCCATGAACTGTTGAAATATAGACCTGTGTTCGATTCCAGATGATGGAAACTTGAAAATTGAAACCAACTACTAATAAATTGCTTGGGGTCGGTCAGTTCAATGATAATATCTCAAGACCGTCGCCCTTGTAAAAAAAAAAAAAAAAAAAAAAAAAAAAAAAAAAAAAAAGTCAATTCCAGCTAAATTTCACAATCTTGCTCACCTGAACCCCTGCTATTGAGTACTGCAACCAAAACTGAAGCCAACCCCCCTGGTTTTTGTTTTTCCATTTTTCATTTTTTTTTTTCTTTTTTGTTTTGTCTTTCCTCTTCAGGTTTTACAATCTGTGTTTGAAATTAGAGGTCGAGAACCATGACCAGATCAGCGAACAACGGAATAGATCAGGGTGAAGCCCCACTGACTCACTGAGTCACTGAGCGAGTGTTTAGACATGGTGTCGAGTAAACACCCCTTTCTCCCATCCGATCATTATCTATCTCACGTGTAGCACTGTGGCGATGGTGACAAATACTCTAGACTTGAAAGGAAGACTAAACCTCCTGGGGCCAGATCCCACTGACGCTGATTCTTCATTTGTGGCCGGTGATCTTCGTAGTCCACTGTCAGAATTGAAAATTCGGGTAAGTGGGACTTGGCCCCTGGGCCCGCTAGTGGGACTTGGTACTTGGTTGAAGACCATGAGGAGAAAGACGAACATCGATATCAATCGGGGTCGAAGACCTTGAGGAGGGTACTCCTTATTGTATTGTGAAATCACAGTTGATGTAAGCCTTGGGCATTGGGCCCGTTTGAAATAAAATTCCAAGGATTAAAGAAATTGAAAGAGGAGGCACTTATTTAAATCATCACTACCTTTCCCCGCTAGAAAATCAAGGCCCTGCCGGGGGCCAAGTCCCAGTAGCAGCGTTGAGATTCCTCAATGCACGAATCTGGACGTGTTTGTGGAGATGTGCATAAATTCCCTTTGAGTGTCCCGAACCGCACCTCTCCACAAACACGTCCGGATTCGGGCGTGGAGGAGACTCAACGCCGCTACTGGGACATGGCCGAGGGTACCGTACTACTCCTTATCCTATTGTGAAGTTGAAAGAGGAGGAACTTCTTTAAATCACCAGTGCCTTTCCCCGCTAGAAAGTCTAGTCCCTGCTGGGGCCAAGTCCCTGCCGGGGCCAGGTCCCAGTAGCAGCGTTGAGATTCCTCAACGCCTGAATCTGGACGTGTTTGTGGAGATGTGCAGAAATTCCCTTTGTCCCGAACCGCACCTCTCCACAAACACGTCCAGATTCGGGCGTGGGGTTTCTGCATCCATAAGCACGTCCAGATTCGGGCCTGGGGTTTCTGCACATCTCCACAAATACGTCCAGATTCGGGCGTGGGGTTTCTGCACATCTCCACAAACACGTCCAGACTCAGGCGCGGAGGAATCTCAATGCTGCTAGTGGGACATGGCCGGGTAACAAGGAAGCCAAGCGGGATAGGGCCGCCGGTGATAAATTGAATTTGTGGCCCCATTCCATTTCGCGGGTTTTTTTTTTCCCGGCCTGCGGCCTGTATATTGGAAAGGTAATGGTGGTTTAAGTTGGCAATGTGCGTTTGTGGTTCCCAAGAAGAAGGCATCTACTCTGTGGTAGTGTGGGCTGGACTTCCCAAGAAGACTGCAAGTGCTCTGTGCTACACGCCATCTCTGAAGACCACGAGGAGATTAACAAGGTTAGCAAGACAAGATTAGCCAGTGCAGCTCCGCCCGCGGCCAAAAGGGTCAGGCGAAGTAATTCCATTCAGTAGATATGAGAGCTGAGAGTAGCTGACAATAGACAGTAGTTGAGAGTAGAGATTGCAGTACGGCGAGAGAAGAGTAGACGCAGCAGAGAGCACAGTGGAAGAGTCTTATTATACAGAGCACACTAGAATACAGAGAAATAGAGAGTAGAGAGTAGGATAGGTCAGAGTAGACAATTTTAAGTGTAGATGGTGTCGAGCAGAGGCTGCAGAGTAGAGTAGAGTTCACTGTAGAATATAGAGTACTACAGGTTATACTGCACACAGAAGTGTTGAGTTGAATTGGAACTCCAGAGCAGCATTGCATACAGAACAAGGTCGTGACCCGCTGAGGGTGGAGTAGACAGTAGCATAAGGTTAGACATGCCCACAGTGAGAAAATCAAGACGGATGATGACCCACCAAGAGAAAGACGGCCACTGGCGATTCGGGGGCTGAATTTTCCCATTTGTCTCTGGGCGGCACAGGCCTGACCAATGACCACACAACTCACGAAATGCACAGAAGAAGAAAGATAGGGCAGTGAGGAGCTTCAACATCTACAAGCCAGTAGATTCAGGGATTAGGATGTTGACGAGGTTTAGCAGCCGAACGGCTCCTTGATTGACAACCAAAGTTATTCCAGATTCTGCCAATATGATAATAACAGTGGGAGGGTGGCCAATATGTTGGGCCTCCTTGTGGGCACACCACTACTGACCTTTGATTGGGCGGCATAGTTACTCCCCTTCCAGGCTCTAAAAGTACTAATGTGATTGTTATATTGAAACAACTGTAATAAGGGACGCTGGGCCCGCTTCTCAGCAGGTGCTGCTCCCCACCAATAGATGGAGCCACCCCGGGAGAGCTTGAGGCGACTGCTCCTACCAGCTCCTCAAGCTGTCCCATGGGGCTGCTTTTTCCAAAAAAAGAAAAGAAAGAAAGATAGGGCAGTGCATCTTTGGACCTTGTAGCTGAATTTTTCCATTTTTCGTGAGTTGTGCAGAAGGGGCCACACCTGCGGTCGTAAATCTGGACAGAAGCATCCAGCTGGGGTCTTAAAGAACAGGGCAGACGTGTCCACGGAAGTAGACGGGGGACTTTTTAAGTTAGCTGCAGATGCAATCGGAGTCACATAGATGCAGGCTAGTCTGTAATAGAAGGAAGATGAGCCCAGCAAACCGCTCCAGCTGAGTATGTCGTGACACCATGGCTCATACCCCAATGTGCGGGTTTTTTTTTTTGGTTGTTTTTGCCCCTTCAATATTAGAAAGGGAAGCAGCGGTGATGCATAACCATTCAAAATTGACCCTGTCGAAAATGCAGTCAGATTTTAACCTTGTCAAAATGAAAATGACCCTGTGAAAATTGACCCTGTCAAAATGAAAATGACGTTCGTCATCTAGCTCACTTAGAAGGGATGCACTGTCAAGCAAATGATGATGGGACGTGTCATCCTCTGCAATCGGCAGCTGATTGATGAGCATATTATCCTCCCGTGGCGCATCATTGACCGGCTCGAATGGTTCCGGGGGCGACATTCGGCCGAACTGTGGAGGAAAACGCACCTGCAGCAGGTTGAAAGAGCATGAACCCGCAAAAAGGACAGGAGTTGGGTGTCTAGGAACAGTGGGAAGCAAGGCGAACTTGCAAAGCTGCATACTCAATCTGCAATTTTTTATGGTTCTTCTGCCACTACTACCAATAGTAACATCTCAGGCATAGTGGCATTGACAAGGCGTCTCGCATCCCCGTCCACAGCAGCCAGCAGAAACCTACCAAGTGTGAACCTCAACCTGTGAATGTTGGACAGTTATGTCATACGTAGTGACAACATATTGCTGGACGCAAGTGGCACTAATGATTAGTAATGAATTTTGTAAACTTTCTCTTCGGCGGTCTTCGCAGCCATCAACAGGCATACAACACCTTGACGGTAGACAAAGCTTGAGGCTCAGTGACAACTAACTTCAGTGCCGCTTGAACCTCAACCCGGACCAAGCGATAAAGTAACGTCTCACCAACCCACTGTAACTAACGAACAACTGACCGCAAATCAGAACGGTCGAAGCCCTGCAGGCTGCAGCATAACATTGTTCGGCAACACGAACAACAGGTACACAATTCGTGCAAGATCACCCCTCATATCAAAGATAACAACAATCTTCTAATCAGAACATCAAGTCGAAGAACTTTCTGCTTCCGGCGCATCATGCTATCCCAAGCGACAAAGTCTGCGTGGACACTGAGGTGGATTATTTTATTTCTGAGGGGATCTATCTCTCGCTGCTTGAACAAAGTCATGTTGCTGTCAAAATCCTCATCAGCTCGAGCACCGCAGGCAGCAACACTTACCGCGGAAGACTTCTTCCTAGGGGCAAAGCGGAAAAGTGGCTTTGACGTTGCACTCACCTTCTTTGGGGACAGTTTGCCACGCAAGACCTGAACCACCTCCTCGTGGGACATCCTAACCTTTTGTAGCAAAATCTCAACTGCTAATCCTGTAGTCGCTGCCTATCAGCCAGCGGCCGCTGAAGCGAATCAATCTCTTACTGTTTGATGTACATGAGATGCAGCAGCTCGTCAAGGGACCAGCGCCGCGGGCCCGCGGCCGAGCCAGGCCCAGCCAGGGGTGCGCGCGGGGAAAACAGCGTGCGGGCGCAGCCTGCGCACGTCGGCCGTTATCACCCTGTAAAAAAAAATAAAAAAAATTGGGGGGTGGTTTTGGGTGTGTGACAAAAAAATAGAAAACTAAAAATATATATATATATTGATTGATTGATTGGTAGAGGAGGGGTCCTCCCTCCCCTCCCCCCGGCACACACACACACACACACACACAAAAACACACACACACACACACATCACACACATCACACATACACAGGCACGTACACACACACACATGCACACAC
>BFEA01000571.1:141096-166275 GCA_003427395.1 Chara braunii
ATGTGTTTTGAGTCTAGTTTTGTTTTTTATTTTTCAAAAATAATTTACATGCTCAAAAAATACAAATAAAAATATGGGGATATAATGAGTAAAACAATCTACACACCCATATTTGATATTCTTTTTTTTAGTTATTTTCTGGCGGCGAAAAAAAATTCCACGGGCCGAGTTGTACCACGTTGTAACGGGGTATAACGCGGAGTTGAAACGGGGGTTCAACGGGAGTTGAACCATTCAACTCCAAACCCCCGTTGAATCAGATTTCGAACACATAGGATGAACTACATATTGACGGTAGACCTTCTCATTGTGCTCAGCGTTGTCGCAAATGGAGAAAGGGTCCCAGGACCGATGTGAACCAATAGAACCGAAATATTGATATCCTCCTGTCTGTCAACGAGCATGAGCTGGGAGTTGAAGCCATCAAAATGAAAATAACATTCGTCATCCAGCTCACTTAGAAGGGATGCACTATCAAGCAAATGATGGCCGAACGTGTCAACCTCTGCACTCTGCAGCTGATTAATGAGCATATCATCCTACCGTGGCGTATGATGGCCAGCTTCAATGGTTCTGGGGGCGACACTCGGCCGAACTGTGGAGGAAGACGCACCTGCAGCAGGTTGAAAGAGTGTGTACCCACAAAAAGGACAGGAGCCGGGTGTCAGAGAACAGTGGGAAGCAAGGCGAACTTACAAAGTTGCATACTCAATCTACAATTTTTTTTATGGTTCTTCTGCCAATAGTAACATCTCAGGCTCAGTGGAATTGACAAAGCGTCTCGCATCCCCGTCCACAGCAGCCAGCAGCAACCTACCAAGTGTGAACCTCAACCTATGAATGTTGGACAGTTATGTCATACATAGTTGCAACATATTGTTGGACCGAAGTGGCACTAATGATTAGTAATGAATTCTGCAAACTCTCTCCTCGGCGGTCCTCGCAGTCATCAACAGACCATACAACACCTCGACGGTAGACAACGCCTGAGCTTGAACCTCAACCTCGACCAAGTGATAAGGTACGGTATCACCAACCCACTGTAACTGACGAACAGTTGACTGCAAATCAGACAGTCGAACCCCTGCAGCACGACATTGTTCGGTAACACAAACAACGGGTACACAATCCGTGAAAGATCGCCCCTCATATCGAAGATAAACAACAATTTTTTAATTTGAGCGTCAAGCCGGACAACTTTCTGCCTTCATTGTGTCATGCTATCCCAAATGACAAACTCTTAGTGAACACTGAGGTAGATTATTTTATTTCGGAGGTGGGTTGTCTCGCGCTACTTGAACAAAATCATGTTGTTGTCAAGATCCTCATCAGCTCAAGCAGTGCAGGCAGCAGCACTCACTGCGGAACGCGTTTGGTCAAAGTCCTCCTCCTTCTCGATATCACTAACATCGTAGTTTGTCACGATGTCCTCCTTCACAATGGAAGGTGTGTCGTTATCGTTATCCCTGAGTATTTCTTCTTCACTTTGGTGATCAGCATCCTTATCAATATCCCGAGAAGCAATTATTGCTCGCATTTGATTGACCGTGTCTTCACATCGTTGACGTTTCAACTGACCTTCATCAATCTGGTCACGCACCTATTTATCTCCCAGATCTCCCTCCTAGAGCCACGGCTCTGCAACTTAACAAGCTTGGATTCTCGATCAACTACAAATTGACGGTAGACCTTCTCATTGTGCAGCAGCATTGTCGCAAATGGAGAAAGGGTCCCGGGACCGATGTGAACCAAGGAACCAGAATGTCAATATTCTCCTGTCGGTCAACGAGCATGAGATGAGAGTTGTAGCCATCAAAATGAAAATGATGTTCGTCATCTAGCTCACTTAGAAGGGATACACTATCAAGCAAATGATGACGGATTGTGTCAACCTCTGCAATCTGCAGCTGATTGATGAGCATATCATCCTCCCGTGGAGCATCTTTGGCCGGCTCGAAGGGTTTTGGGGGTGACACTCGGCCGAACTGTGGAGGAAGACGCACCTGCAGCAGGTTGAAAGAGTGTGTACCCGCAAAAAGGACAGGAGTTGGATGTCAGAGAAGAATGGGAAGCAAGGCGAACTTGCAAAGCTGCATACTCAATCTGCAATTTTTTATGCTTCTTCTGTCCATAGTAACATCTCAGTCACAGTGACATTGAGGGGGCGTCTCGCATCCCCGTCCAAAGCACCCAGCAACAACCTACCAAGTGTGAACCTCAACCTGTGAACGTTGGACAGTTATGTCATATGTAGTGGCAACATATTGCTGAACCGAAGTGACACTAATGATTAGTAATGAATTCTGCAAACTCTCTCCTCGGCGGTCCTCGCAGTCGTCAACAGACTGTACAGCACCTCGACAGTAGACAAAGAGTGTATACCCGCAAAAAGGACAGGAGCTGGGTGTCAGAGAACAGTGGGAAGCAAGGCGAACTTTCACAGTTGCATACTCAATCTCCATTTTTTTATGGTTCTCATGCCAATAGTAACATCTCAGGCATAGTGGCATTGAAAGGGCGTCTTTCCTCCTGTCCACAGCAGCCAGCAGCAACCTACCAAGTTTGAACCTTAATCTGTGAATGTTGGACAGTTATGTCATACGTAGTGGCAACATACTGCTGGATCAAAGTGACACTGGTAATTAGTAATGAATTCTGCAAACTCTATCTTCGGCGATCCTCGCAGCCATCAACAAATCGTACAGCACCTCTACAATAAACAAAACCCGACGCTCAGTGACAGCGAACTTCAGCGCCGCTTGAACCTCAACCTGGACCAAGCGATAAAAAAAGGTATCACCAACCCACTGTAACTGACGAACAGTTGACTGCAAATCAGAACGGTCGAAGCCCTGCAACACGATATTGTTCGGCAACACAAACAACGGGCACACAATCCGTGCAAGATCACTTCTCATATTGGAGATAAATAACAATTTTTTAATCTGAATGTCAAGCCGTACAACTTTTTGCTTGCATTGCTTCATGCTATCCCAAGCGACAAAGTCTGAGTGGACACTAAGGTATATTATTTTATTTCGGAGGTGGTCTATCTCGCGCTTCTTAAACAAAAAGTCATGCTGCTGTCAAGATCCTCATCAGCTCGAGCACTGCACACAGCAGCACTCACCGTGGAAGGCTTGTGGTCAAAGTCCTCCTTCTCGATATCACTGACATCGTAGTCTGTCACGATGTCCTCCTCCGCAATGGAAGGGGTGCCGTTGTCGTCATCCCTGAGTATTTGTTCTTCACTTTGGTGATCAGCATCCTCATCAATATCCCCGGAAGCAATTATTGCTCGCATTTAATTCACCTTCTCTTCACATCGTTGACGTTTCAATTAACCTTCCTCGATCTGGTCATGCACCCGTTTAATTCCCCGATCTCCCTCCTGGAACCCACGACTCAGCAACTTCGCAAGCTTGGATTCTCGATGTGCTCAGCATTGTCGCAGATGGAGAAAGGTTCCCCGGACCGATGTGAACCAAGGGAGCCGGAATGTTGATATCCTTTTGTCTGTCAACGAGCATAAGCTGGGAGCTGAAGCCATCAAAATGACGATGGCATTCGTCATCTAGCTCACTTAGAAGAGATGCAGTATCAAGCAAATCATGGCAGAAGGTGTCAACCTCTGCAATCTGCAGCTGATTGATGGGCATATCATCCTACCGTGGTGCATTATTGGCCGACTTCAAAGGTTCTGGGGTGACACTTGGCTGAACTGTGGAGTAAGACGCTCCTACAACAGGTTGAAAGACTGTGTACCCACAAAAAGGACAGAAGCTGGGTGTCAGAGAACAGTAGGAAGCAAGGCGAACTTCAAAAGTTGTGCACTCAATCTGCATTTTTTTATGGTTCTTCTTCCAATAATAATATCTCAGGCACAGTGACATTGACAAAGCGTCTCTCATCCCGTCCACAGCAGCCAGCAGCAACCTACCAAGTGTGAACCTTAACCTGTGACTGTTGGAGACTTATGTTATACGTAGTGGCAACATAATGCTCGATCGAAGTGGCACTAATGATTAGTAATGAATTATGCAAACCCTATCATCGGCGATCCTCCCAGCCATCAACAGACCGTACAGCACCTCGACGGTAGACAAAGCCTGAGGCTCAGTGACAGCGAACTTCAGCGCCGCTTGAACCTCAACCTGGACCAAGCGATAAAGCAACGTCTCACCAACCCACTGTAAATGACGAACAATTGACTACAAATCAGAACGGTCGAAGTCCTGCAGCACGACATTGTTCGACAACACGAACAACGGGTATACAATCCGTGTAAGATTACCCCTCATATCGGAGATAAACAACAATCTTCTAATCTGAACGTCAAGCCGAACAACTTTCTGCTTTCATTGCGTCATGCTATCCTAAGTGACAAAGTTTGAGTGGACACTGAGGTAGATTATTTTATTCCGAAGGTGGTTTATCTCGCGCTGCTTGAACGAAGTCATGCTCCTGTAAAGATCCTCATCAGCTCGAGCACTGCAGGCAGCAACACTCACCGCGGAAGGTTTGTGGTCAAAGTCCTCCTCCTTCTCGATATCACTAAAATCGTCGTCTGTCACGATGTCCTTCTCCGCAATGGAAGGCGTGTTGTTGTCGTCATCCCTTAGTATTTCTTCTTCACTTTGGAGATCCTCGATATCACTAGCATCGTAGTTTGTCACGATGTCCTCCTCAAAAATGGAAGGTGTGTTGTTGTCGCCATCCCTGAGTATTTCTTCTTCACTTTGATAATCAGCATCCTCATCAATATCCCTAGAAGCAATTATTGCTCGCATTTGATCGACCTTGTCTTCACATCGTTAACGTTTCAACAAACCTTCCTCGATCTGGTCATGCACCCCTTTAACTCCCCGATCTCCCTCCTGGAACCCACGGCTCAACAACTTCACAAACTTGGATTCTCGAAGAACTACATATTGACGGTAGACCTTCTCATGATTGTGCTCAGCGCTGTCGCAGATGGAGAAAGGGTCCCAGGACCGATGTGAACCAATGGAACCGGACTGTTCATATTCTCCTTTCTATCAACAAGCATGAGCAAGGGTCTGAAATCATCAAAATGAAAATGACGTTCGTCATCTAGCTCACTTGTGAACGTGGCGCATCATTGGCCGGCTGGAATGGTTCTGGGTCGACACTCGGCCGAATTGTGGAGGAAGACGCACCTGCATCATGTTGAAAGAGTGTATACCTACAAAAAAGACGGGAGTTGGGTGTCAGAGAACATTAGGAAGCAAGGCAAACTTGCAAAGCTGCATACTCATTCTGCATTTTTTTATGATTCTTCTGTCAATAGTAACATCTCAGTCACAGTGGCATTGATAGGGCGTCTCGCATCCCCGTCCAGAGCAGCCAGCAGCAACCTACCAAGTGTGAACCTCAACTTGTGAACGTTGGACAGTTATGTCATATGTAGTGGCAACATATTGCTGAACCGAAGTGGCACTAATGATTAGTAATGAACTCTGCAAACTCTCTCCTCGGCAGTCGTCGCAGCCATCAACAGACCGTACAGCACCTCGACGCCGTGGACGGTAGACAAAGCCTAAGGCTCAGTGACAGCGAACTTCAGCGCCGCTTGAACGTCAACCTGGACCAAGCGATAAAGTAAGGTCTCACCAACCCACCGTACAGCACCTCGACGCCGTCTACGGTAGACAAAGCCTGAGACTCAGTGACAACGAACCTTAGTGTCGCTTGAACCTCAACCTGGACCAAGAGATAAAGTAAGGTCTCACCAACCCACTGTAACTGACGAACAGTTGACTGCAAATCCGAATGGTCGAAGCCCTGCAGCACGACATTGTTCGACAACACGAACAACAGGTACACAATCCGTGCAAGATCACCCCTCATATCGGAGATAAACAACAATCTTCTAATATGAACGTCAAGCTGAACAACTTTCTGCTTCCATTGCATCATGCTATCCCAAGCGACAAAGTCTGAGTGGACACCAAGGTAGATTATTTTATTTTAAAGGTGATATATCTCACGCTGCTTGAACAAAGTCATGTTGCTGTCAAGATCCTCATCAACTCGACCACTGCAGGCAGCAACACTCACCGTGGAAGGCTTATGGTCAAAGTCCTCCTCCTTCTTGATATCACTCACATCGTAGTCTGTCACGATGTCCTCCTCCGCCATGAAAGGTGTGTTGTTGTCGTCATCCGTGAGTACTTCTTCTTCACTTTGGTGATTCTCGATATCACTAACATCGTAGTCTGTCACGATGTCCTCCTCCGCAACGGAAGGTGTAATCTTGTCGTCATCCCTGAGTATTTCTTCTTCACTTTGGTGATCAGCATCCTCATCAATATCCCCATAAGCAAATATTGCTCGCATTTGATTGACCTTGTCTTCACATCGTTGACGTTTCAACTGACCTTCCTCGATCTGGTCATGCACCCGTTTAACTCCCCGATCTCCCTCCTTGAACCCACGGCTCAGCAGCTTCGCAAGYTTGGATTCTCGATCAACTACATATTGACGGTAGACCTTCTCATTGTGCTCAACGTTGTCGCAGATGGAAAAAGAATCCGAGGATCGATGTGAACCAAGGGAACCAGAATGTTGATATCCTTCTGTATGTCAACGAGCATGAGCTGGGAGCTGAAGCCATCAAAATGAAAATGAGGAACGACATCTTAGCTTACTTAGAAGGGATGCACCATCAAGCAAATGATGATGGAACGTGTCAACCTCTGTAATCTGCAGCTAATTGATAAATATATTATCCTACCGTGGCACATAATTGGTTGGCTCGAATGGTTTTGGGGGGCCGACACTCGGCCGAACTGTGGAGGAAGACGCATCTGCAGCAAGTTGAAAGAGTGTGTACCCGCAAAAAGGACAGGAGTTGGGTGTCAGAGAACAATGGGAAGCAAGGCAAACTTGCAAAGTTTCATACTCAATCTGAATTTTTTTACGAACCAGGTTCTTCTGCCAATAGTAACATCTCAGGCACAGTGGCATTGACAGGGCGTCTCGCATCCCGTCCACAACAGCCAGCAGCAACCTACCAAGTGTGAACCTCAACCTTTGAATGTTGGACAGTTATATAATATGTAGTGGCAACATATTGCTGGACCGAAGTGGCAATAATAATTAGTAATGAATTTTGCAAACTCTGTCATCGGCGGCCCTCGCAGCCATCAACACACCGTACAGCACATCGACAGTAGACAAAGCCTGAGGCTTATTGACAGCGAACTTCCGCGTCGCTTGAACCTCAACCTGGACCAAGCGATAAAGTAAGATCTCACAAACCCACTTTAACTGACGAACAGTGAACTGCAAATCTGAACAGTCGAAGCCATGCAACACGACATTGTTCGGCAACACGAACAACAGGTACATAATCCGTGCAAGATCACCCCTCATATCGGAGATAAACAATATCTTGTAATCATAACGTCAAGCCGAACAACTTTCTGCTTTCATTGCGTCATGTTATCCCAAGCGACAAAGTTTGAGTGGACACTGAGGTATATTATTTTATTTCAGAGTAGTCTATCTCGCGCTACTTGAATAAAGTCATGTTGCTGTTAAGATCCTCATCAGCCCGAGCACTGCAGGCAACAACACTCACCGTGAAAGGCTTGTGGTCAAAGTCCTCCTCCTTCTCGATATCGCTAACATCGTAGTCTATCACGATGTCCTCCTTCGCAATGGAAGGTGTGTCGTTGTTGTCATCCCTAGGTATTTCTTCTTCACTTTGGCAACCAGCATCCTCATCAATATCCCCACAAGCAATTATTGCTCGCATTTGATTGACCTTTTCTTCACGTCGTTGACGTGTCAACTGACCTTCCTCGATCTCGACATGCACCCGTTGAACTCCCCGATCTCCCTTCTGGAACCCAAGGCTCAGCAACTTCGCAAGCTTGGATTCTCGATCAACTACATATTCACGGTAGACCTTCTCATTGTGCTCAACGTTGTCGCAGATGGAGAAAGGGTCCCATGACCGATGTGAACCAAGGGAACTGAAATGTTGATATCCTCCTGTCTGTCAACGAGCATGAGCTGGGAGCCGAAGCCATCACAATGAAAATGACGTTCGTCATCTAGCTCACTGAGAAGGGATGCACTATCAAGCAAATGATGACGGAACGTGTCAACCTCTGCAATCTGCAGCTGATTGATGAGCATATCAACCTACCGTGGCGCATCATTAGCCGGCTTGAATGGTTTTGGGGGCGACACTCGGCCAAACTGTGGAGGAAGACGCACCTGCTTCAGGTTGAATGAGTGTGTACCCATAAAAAAAACAGGAGCTGGGTGTCAGCGAACAGTGGGAAGCGAAGCGAACTTGCAATGTTGCATACTCAATCTGCAATTTGTTATAGTCCCTCTGCTAATAGTAACATCTCAGGCACAGTGGCATTGAGAGGGCATCTTGCATCCCCCTCCACAACTGCCATCAGCAACATACCAAGTGTGAACCTCAACCTCTGAATGTTCGACAGTTATGTCATACGTAGTGGAAACATATCGTTGGACAGAAGTGACACTAATGATTAGTAAGGAATTCTGCAAACTTCCTCCTCGACGGTCCTCGCAGCCATCAACAGACCATACAACACCTCGACGGTAGACAAAGCCTTAGGCTTAAAGACAGCGAACTTCAACGCCACTTGAACCTCAACCTGGACCAGGCGATAAAGTAAGGTTTCACCAACCCACTGTAACTGAGGAACAGTTGACTCCAAATCAGAACGGTCGAAGCCCTAGAGCACGACCTTGTTCGGCAACACAAACAACAGGTACACAATCCGTCCAAGATCACCCCTCGTATCGGAGATAAACAACAATCTTCTAATCTGAACGTCAAGCCGAACAACTTTTTACTTTCATTGTGTCATGCTATCCCAAGCGACAAAGTCTGAATCGATACTGAGGTAGATTATTTTATTTCGAAGGTGGTCTACCTCGCGCTGCCTGAACAAAGTCATATTGCTGTCAAAATCCTCATTAGCTCGAGCATTGCAGGCACCAGCACTCACCGCGGAAGGTTTGTGGTCAAAGTCTTCCTCCTTCTCGATATCACTAACATCGTAGTTTGTTACGATGTCCTCCACCGCAATGGAAGGTGTGTTGTTGTCGTCATCCCTTAGTATTTTTTATTCACTTTGGTGATTGTCGATATCACTAACACCGTAGTCTGTCACGATGTCCTCCTCCTCAATAGAAGGTGTGTTGTTGTCGTCATCCCTAAGTATTTTTTTTGCACTCTAGTGATCAGCATCTTCATCAATATCCCAAAAGCAATTATTGCTCGCGTTTGATTGACCTTGTCTTCACATCATTGATGTTTCAACTAACCGTCCTCGATTTGGTCATGTACCTGTTTAACTCCCCGATCTCCCTCCTGGAACCCACGACTCTGCAACTTCGCAAGTTTGAATTCTCAATTAACTACATATTGACGGTAGACCTTCTCATTGTGCTGAGCGTTGTCGCAGATGGAGAAAGGGTCCCAAGACTGATATGAACCAAGGGAACCGAAATGTTGATATCCTCTTGTCTGTCAACGAGCATGAGTTGGGAGCTGAAGCCATCAAAATGAAAATGACGTTCGTCATATAGCTCACTTAAGAGGGATACACCATCAGGCAAATGATGACGAAACATGTCAACCTTTGCAATCTGCAGCTGATTGATAAACATTTCATCCTACCATGGCGCATCATTGGCCGACTCGAATGGTTCTAGGGTCGACACTCGGCCGAACTGTGGAGGAAGACGCGCATGTAGCAGGTTAAAAGAATGTGTACCCGTAAAAAGGACAGGAGCTGAGTCTCCGAGAACAGTGGGAAGCAAAACGAACTTGCAAAAATGCATACTCAATTTGCATTTTTTTATGGTTCTTCTGCCAATAGTAACATCTCAGGCACAGTGGCATTGACAGGGCGTCTCACATCCCGTCCACAGCAGCCTGCAACAACCTACCAAGTGTGAACGTCACCCTGTGAATGTTAGACAGTTATGTCATACGTAGTAGCAAGCTATTGCTGGACCGAAGTGGCACTAATGATTAGTAATGAATTCTGCAAACTCTCTCCTCGGCGGTCGCAGCCATCAATTGACCGTACAACACCTCGACGGTAGACATCGTCTGAGGCTCAGTGACAGCGAACTTCAGCGTCACTTGAACCTCAACCTGGACCAAGCGATAAAGTAAGGTCCCACCAACCCACTTTAACTGACGAACAGTTGACTGGAAATCAGAACGATCGAAGCCCTGCAACACGACATTGTTCGGCAACACGAACAACGAGTACACAATCCGTGCAAGATCACCCCTCATATCGGAGATAAACAACAATCTTCTAATCTGAACGTCAAGTCGAACAACTTTCAACTTCCATTATGTCATGCTATCCCAAGCGACAAAGTCTTAGTGGACCATGAGGTAGGTTATTTTATTCCGTAGGTGATCTATCTCGCGCTACTTGAACAAAGTTATGTTGTTGTCAAGATCCTCATCAGCTCGAGCACTACAAAGTACTCACGGTGGATTCGTGGAAGGTTTGTGGTCAAAGTCCTCCTCTTTCTCGATATCACTAAGTTAAACATCGTAGTCAGTCACGATGTCCTCCTCCTCAATGGAAGGTGTGTCATTGTCGTCGTCCCTGAGTATTTCGTTTTCACTTTGGTGATCAGCATCCTCATCAATATCCCCAGAACAATTATTGCCCGCATTTTATTGACCTTGTTTTCACATCGTTGACGTTTCAACTGACCTTCCTCGATCTGGTCATGCACCCGTTTAACTCCCCGATCTCCCTCCTTGAACCCACGGCTCAGCAGCTTCGCAAGCTTGGATTCTCGATCAACTACATATTGACGGTAGACCTTCTCATTGTGCTCAACGTTGTCGCAGATGGAGAAAGAGTCCGAGGATCGATGTGAACCAAGGGAACCAGAATGTTGATATCCTCTTGTCTGTCAACGGGCATGAGTTGGGAGTTCAAGCCATCAAAATGAAAATGACGTTCGTCATCTAGCTCACTTAGAAGGGATCGACTATCAAGCAAAAAATGACGAAACTTGTCAACCTCTGCAATCTGCAGCTGATTGATAAACATATAATCCTACTGTGGCGCATCATGGGCCGGCTCGAATGGTTCTGGGGTCGACACTCGGCCGAACTGTGGAGGAAGACGCACCTGCAGTAGGTTGAAAGAGTGTGTACCCGCAAAAAGGACAGAAGCTGAGTGTCAGAGAACATTGGGAAGCAAAGCGAACTTGCAAAGTTGGATACTCAATCTGCATTTTTTTATGCTTCTTATGTCAACAGTAACATCTCACGCACAGTGGCATTGACAGGGCGTCTCACATCTCGTCCACAGCCGCCAGCAACAACCTACCAAGTGTGAACCTCAACCTGTAAATGTTGGACAGTTATCTCATACGTAGTGGCAACATATTGGTAGACCGAAGTAGCACTAATGATTAGTAACGAATTCTGCAAACTCTCTCCTCGGCGGTCCGCGCCGCCATCAATTGACTGTACAGCACCTCGACGGTACACAACGACTGAGGCTCAGTGACAGCGAACTTCAGCGCCGCTTGAACCTCAACCTGAACCAAACGATAAAGTAAGGTCTCACCAAGCTACTGTAACAGACGAACAGTTGACTGCAAATCAGAACGTTTGAAGCCCTGCAACACGACATTGTTCGACAACACGAACAACGCGTACACAATCCGTGCAAAAAAACAACAATCTTCTAATATAAACGTCGAGTCGAACAACTTTCCACTTCCATTGCGTCATGCTATCACAAGTGACAAAGTCTGAGTGGACACTGAGGTAGATTATTTTACTTCGAAGGAGGTCTATCTTGCGCTGCTTGAACAAAGTCATGTTGTTGTCAAGATCCTCATCAGCTCGAGCACTGCAGGCAGCACCACTCACTGTGGAAGGTTTGTGGTCAAAATCCTCCTCCTTCTCGATATCACTAACATCGTAGTCTATCACGGTGTCCTCCTCCGCAATGGAAGGTGTGCCGTTGTCGTCATCCCTGAGTATTTCTACTTCACTTTGGTGATCAGCATCCTCATTAATATCGCCAGAAACAATTATTGCTCGCATTTGATTGACCTTGTCTTCACATCGTTGGCATCTCAATTGACCTTCCTCGATCTCGTCATGCACCCGTTTAACTCCCCAATCTCCCTCCTGTAACCCACAGCTCAGCAACTTCGTAAGCTTGAATTCTCGATGAACTACATATTGACGGTAAACCTTCTCATTGTGATCAGCGTTGTCGCAGATGGAGAAAGGGTCCCAGGACCGATGTGAACCAAGGGAACCGGAATGTTGATATCCTCCTGTCTATCAACGAGCATGAGCTGGGAGCTGAAGCCATCAAAATGAAAATGACATTCGTCATGTAGCTCACTTAGAAGGGATGCATTATCAAGCAAATGATGACAGAACGTGTCAACCTCTGCAATCTACAGCTGATTGATGAGCATATCATCCTACCGTGGCGCATTATTGGCCGGCTTGAATGGTTCTGTGGGCGACACTCGGTCGAACTGTGGAGGAAGACGCACCTGCAGCAGGTTGAAAGAGTGTGTACCCACAAAAATGACAGAAGTTGGGTGTCAAAGAACAGTGGGCAGCAAGGCGACCTTGCAAAGCTGCATACTCAATCTGCATTTTTTTATGGTTCTTCTGTCAATAATAACATCTCAGGCACAATGACATTGGCATGGCGTCTTGCATCCCCGTCCACAGGAGCAAGCCGCAACCTATCAAGTGTGAACCTCAACCAGTGAATGTTGGACAATTATGTCATATGTAGTGGCAACTTATTGTTGGACCGGAGTGACACTAATGATTAGTAATGAATTTTGCAAACTCTCTCCTCGGCGGTACTCACAGCCATCAACAGACCGTACAGCACCTCGACGGTAGATAAAGTCTTAAGCTGAGTGAAAGCGAACTTCAGCGCCTGTTGAACCTCAACCTGGACTGAGCGATAAAGCAAGGTCTCACCAACCCACTGTCACTCACGAACAGTTGACTGCAAATCATAACGGTCGAAGCCTTGTAGCACGACATTGTTCGGCAACACGAACAACGGCTACACAATCCGTGCAAGTTCACCCCTCATATCGGAGACAAACAACAATCTTCTAATCTGAACGTCAAGTCGAACAACTTTCTGCTTCCATTGCGTCATGCTATCCCAAGCGACAAGGTCTGAGTGGAGACTAAGGTAGAGTATTTTATTTTGGAGGTCATCTATCTCGCGCTCCTTGAACAAAGTCATGTTGCTGTCAAGATCCTCATCAGCTCGAACATTGCAGGCAGCACCTTGTCGCTCAAGACCTGAACCACCTCCTCGTGGGAAATCCTAACCTTCTGCAGCAAAAATCTCAATTGTTCATCGTGTAAGCGCTACTTATCAGCCGGCGCTCGCTGAAGCGAATCTTCTCTTACTGTTTGGTATACATAAGATGCAGCAGCTCGTCAAGGGACCTCCTAAGGCCATCTGCGCCCCTATAGTCCTGGCCGGAAACCTACCACATCTTAAAATAAGAGGTTTTTTTGCTCTCTAGCGGGTAGAAGTTCCATAGAACTGAACATCATACTTCATATCCCGATATGTCCATAGATGGAAAGTGTTACAAGCAACATGTTGAGGAACATGTCTTTTCATTGTTGGAAACGACTCCTGTGATCGGCGGACAGATCAAAAGAAGCATAAACGCATTCCATCTTAAATGGTAGGGTTTTTCAAAAAAAAAAAAAAAAAAAAACGGCAGGGTTCACACACAGCGACACGAACTGGCAACCAAAAACTCAGCAACGGCAAAGCAGGGTCGGAGGACACACCCACGAAGCAGAGGGCAAGGAACAAACAGTCACGGACATCCTAACCTTTTGCAGCAAAACCCCCAATTGCTCATCGTGCAGTCGCTGCTGATCATCCAGCGCCCGCTGAAGCGAATCAATCTCCTGATGTTTGATATACATGAGATGCAGCAGCTCGTCAAGAGATCACCTAAGGCCATCTACGTCCCTATAGTCCTGGATGGAAACCTGCCACATCTCAAAATCAAAGGGTCTCTTGCTTTCTATCGGGTAGTCTAAGAACTGCACATCATACTTCATATCTCGATATGTCCATCGATGGAAAGCGCTACCAGCAACAGGTTCAGGAACAGGTCCTTACATTGTTGGAAATGACTCTTCTGATCAGCAGACAGAGCAAAAGAAGCATAAACACATTCTGTCATAAACGGGAGGGTTCACACACAACGGCACGAACTGGCAACCAAAAAATCAGCAACGGCCAAGCAAGTCTGAAGGACAGACCCACGGAGCAGAGGGCAAGGGACAAACAGCCACGAACACAAAACATTGTCCCCCCCCCCCCTCCCAAATTTATGCCCCCCTCCTCCCTCTAAAAAAACAGAGTCGACCAAACCAGTCGTTCACTGGGGAAACAACCAAAGAATAGTAAACGACAGTAGGTTACAAGAAACGCAACAATCGCGATGGGAGGCCACAGAGACGGACCGGGAGATAACAACAGGTAGCAAAGTGAAGGAAATGGATTGGGGACATGCTCCACCATGGACAAACGGTTTTCGACATTCATCCAGTAAGAACTCTCCAACGCGCAACTCGGAAATGCATTCCATGCCTGATCTCATCCTCGACTTCATCGTAGGAAGCGGGCTCAAGACGGCTCTCAGAGCAGTCAGGAACCGAAGCAGGAGAGTCGGGATCCAGCGCTAACATATCAATCCCGAGTTTCATGGCACTTTGTATCACCTTCGGCTTATCCCCCACACACATGCCCATGACCCACCCATCAGCTGCAGCATGACGGAGGAGCATATCCAGGGGACAGTAGGCCAATGGCTTTGCCACCCGGACAGAGCGTCTGTCAATGCGCAAAGTCAGCGCAACAGTGAACTTTGTCATTCTACTTTCCAAGTCAGCATTGTAAACAGACAATGATCGGATCTGATCACGCAAAAGAGCAACTATTCGGGTCTCACCAACAGGTACTATATGGTTTTCATGAACGCCGCAAAACAATTCACGGAGCATTAATAACTCACGAGTCTGGGACCGCCTCAAATCCAGTTCAAAATCAGCATGCCTAGTCCCAGGCACTGCCAACAGGGCCCTATCACGCAACTGCGTGAGCTCAGCGTCTTTCATTTGGAAGCTCGGATTCAGAGTCCGAACCAACGGAAGGAGCTCATTGTTTGCGATAGCAAACCGCAGCTCTGCGCATGCTCTGCGCATGCTGAACACGCCTAAGAAGCTCGCGCCTTACCCACTGTTGGTTCATAACCAAGGCCGAGTACATATCGCGGGACATCTCATGAAGCACATCCGCGGAGACGATATAAACAGAGGTGCCGCAATGGTAGCGAGGTCACTAGTCACATCAGTATTCGCAACGAACTTTTTGACCTCATGCTCTGCAACTAACGCCCTCAGTCGTCCTGCATCTCCACCGGGCAACATCAACCTGACTGTGAACATCTATCCTCCTTTCTAACCACGAAATCTCTGACCGAAGGATACCTTTTCCGTGCTCAGCAATAGAAGCCGCTGCGTGCTAAAGCCCAATAAAGTCGTCATCTAGGCGCTGCGGATTGACATTCTCGTCTAACAGGAAAGCGGACATACCCATCTGCAGCACTTACATGGTTAGCCGTAATGTTCTTCTGACAATCAACAATGCCTTCAGCGAATTCATGTCAGCCTCATGGATGGATTATTGCCTACGTTACCGAACGTACACGTACGGGGCCTTTCCGTACGAAACGTACAGATAATATTTGTACGAGAACCTGTACGCCCCCGTACGACCCGTACGAAAAAAAAAAAAAAAAAAAAGTCATCCAAAAAATCCAAAAACAATATATGTGATGTAAAATCCCAAGATAAGCAATATTTGCCTGAGCACCATCTGCAGAATCTTATTAGAATGGGAGAAACAAAATAAAAACAGTAAAAAAAAATTAAAAAAAGTCGTACGGGCCTTGAGTACGAGTAGCGTACAAGAAATGAGTACAACTTGTACTCGTACGGGGGTGAGTACGAATCGCAACGTAGCCTACAGTAAGTCCCGCTGAGACGCTGGGAAACTGGAGTCATTGTCAAATAGGTTGGAAGGCGATCTGGTGCTGCTGCTCACCCCAAGAGGAGGAATCCCATCAGATATATAGGCTGGATTAAGGTTCATTCCAATCGGGAACGAAGGCACCAAAGCTCGGTCATTATCTATGGGAACAATGTTGCACCTACGAAGGGAAACAACAACAAAAAGGAATAATTTGTAATGAGACAAGAGCAGGGGATAAACAGAGCACAGAAGACCACGAGACATGTATAAGAACTTCCCAATAATAAAAACCAACGGCGGAGTAGCCAGACGACCAGAGCATACATGCATCGGACTCATGACCACGAATGCAGCGACAGACATCAGTAATGAACAAACAAAATGCACCCTGCAGCACACGGTTGACACACAAAGGACGGGAACTCAGTAATAAGACCAGAGGTCCAAACAAGTACATTTGGTCCACACACGGCATTGAATGCCTGCACGGCCATGAAACACCAAAAGGACACTGCTGTGAAGTTGAGCACATGGCGGCAAATCAACAACAATGACCTTAGACAAACGTCGTTTGTGAACAGCACCAACCAAAAAGGCTTCGCAAAACCCACCCCAACCTCAAATGCAAACAGAAAGCGGCAAAACAAAGCGTACAACATGGCGATCGTGACCACGAATGCAAGACAGACATCGAGTAATGAAGAAACAAAATGCATCCCGAAGCACATGGTTGACACACAAAGGACGGGAACTCAGTTATAAGGCCAGAGGTCCAAAGAAGTACATTTGGTCCACACACGGCATTGAACGCCCGCACGACTAGGAAACACCAAAAGGACACAGCTCTGAAGCTCAGCACATAGTGGCAAATCAACAACAACGACCTTAGGCACATGTCATTTGTGAACGGCACCAACCGAAAACTTGCGAAAAGGCTTCACAAAGACCCTCGCAACCTCAAATGCAGACATACGGCAACAGAACGAAGTGTACAACATGGTGATCCACTCCAAATGAAAACAAACAAAAGGAATCACACATCTGACCTGAGAACGGAAGCAGACAATAAGTAGGGGCACCCGAACTTGCGAACTAGAAATTGTCCACGAAGAGGTCAGAGAAGCAGAAAACCTTGCAAAGAGAACGAGAGCATAGAAAACGAATGTTTAAATAGGAACCGAGGCCAAAGATGGTAACCAATACAGAACGTACCTTGAGTCGTTGTAGCCGAGAAAAGATCGAACCAAAGAGCCAACTAAAAAAACAGTCGGCCCACCAGAACTAAACCCTATGCCGATATTGATTTGAATTGTCAGATGTTGTGTGACCCAGTTACCCGGAGACCACGCTTATTTAAGCACGGATACCAGTGAATACGTTGGAGAAACATACCTGCCATAGCATGCAATTGACACACTTATTCGAATCAAAGACAATGCAAATGTGAGTTGAGAATCTGAATTGTTCGTTAGAGCATGAGTATACTCATCGGGTCATGACGAGTCGGCGCAGGAATAAGCGTTGTCATTGCTGGAGTCGGTTGTGTAGGAGTTGGTGTCGCTGTTGTCATCATAGGAAGGCTTATGGTCAAAGTCCTCCTCCTTCTCAATATCACTAACACCGTAGTCTATCACGATGTCTTCCTCCGCAATGGAAGGTGTGTCTTTGTCGTCATCCCTGAGTATTTCTTCTTCACTTTGGTGATCAGCATCCTCGTCAATATCCCCAGAAACAATTATTGCTCGCATTTGATTGACCTTGTCTTCACATCGTTGACGTTTCAACTGACCTTCCTCGATCTGGTCACGAACCTGTTTAACTCCCTGATCTCCCTCCTTGAACCCACATCTCAGCAACTGCGCAAGCTTGGATTCTCGATCAAGTACATATTGACAGTAGACGTTCTCATTGTGCTCAGCATTGTCGCAGATGGAGAAAGGGTCCCAGGACCGATGTGAACCAAGGGAACCGGAATATTGATATCCTTCTATCTGTCAACGAGCATGAGCTGGGAGCTAAAGCCATCAAAATTAAAATGGCGTTCGTCATCTAGCTCACTTAGCTGGGAACCTCAACCTGGACCAAGCGATAAAGTAAGGTTTCACCAACCCACTGTAACTGACGAACAGTTAACTGCGAATCAGAATAGTCGAATCCCTATAGTACGAAATTGTTCGGCAACACGAACAATGGGTACACAATCCGTGCAAGATCACCCCTCGTATCGGAGGTAGACAACAATCTTCTAATCTGAACGTCAAGCTGGACAACTTTATGCTTCCATCGCGTCATGCTATCCTAAGCGACAAAGTCTGAGTGGACAATAAGGTGGATTATTTTATTTCAGAGGTGGTATATCTCGAGCTGCTTCAAGAAATTCATGCTGCTGTCAAGATCCTCATCAGTTCGCGCACCACAAGCAGCAACACTCACCGCGGAAGACTTGTTCCTAGGGGCAAAGCAGCTAAGTGGCTTTGACGCTGCACTCACCTTCTTTGGGGACAACTTGCCACTCAAGACATAAACCACCTCCTCGTGGGACATCCTAACCTTCTGCGGCAAAAATCCCAACTGCTCATCGTGTAGTCGTTGCTTATCAGCCAGCGTCCGCTGAAGGGAATCAATCTCGTACTGTTTGATATACATGAGATGCAGCAACTCGTCAAGGGACCACCTAAGGTCATTTGCGTCCCTATAGTCCTGGCCGGAAACCTACCGCATCTCAAAATAAGAGGGTTTTTTGCTCTTTAGCTGAAGCGAATCAATCTCGTACTGTTTGATATACATGAGATGCAGCAGCTCGTCAAGGGACCACCTAAGGCCATTTGCATCCCTATAGTCCTGGCCGGAAACCTACCACATCTCGAAACAAAAGGGTTTTTTGCTCTCTAGCGGGTAAAAGTTTCGTAGAACTGGACATCATACTTCATATCCCTATATGTCTATAGATGGAAAGCACTACAAGCAACAGGTTGAGGAACAGGTCCTTCCATTATTGGAAACGACTCTTGTGATCAACGGACAGAGCAAAAGAAGCATAAACACATTCCCTCTTAAACGGCAGGGTTCACACACAGCGACACGAACTCGCAACCCAAAAATCAGCAACGGCAAAGCAGGGTCGGAGGACAGACCCACGAAGTAGAGGGCAAGGGACAAACAACCACGGACATCCTAACCTTCTTCGGCAAAAACCCCAACTGCTCATCGTGCAGTCGCTGCTGATCAGCTCGCGCCCGTTGAAGCGAATCAATCTCCTGTTGTTTGATATACATGAAATGCAGCAGCTCGTCAAGGGACCACCTAAGGTCATTTGCGTCCCTATAGTCCTGGATGGAAACCTGCCACATCTCAAAATCGGAGGGGGGGGTTGCTCTCTAGAGGGTAGTCTAAGAACTGAACATCATACTTTATATCTCGATATGTCCATGGATTGAAAGCACTACCAGCAACTGGTTGAGGAACAAGTCCTTACATTGTCGGAAATGACTCCTGTGATCAGCAGACAGAGCAAAAGAAGCATAAACACATTTCATCTTAAACGGCGGGGTTCACACACAGCGACATGAACTGGCAACCCAAAAATCAGCAACGGCAAAAGAGGTACAGAGGACAGACCCACGAAGCAGAGGGCAAGGGATAAACAGCCACGAAAACAAAACATTGTTTCCCCCGCCACTGTTCCTTCCCCCCCACAAAACATAGCCGACCGAACTGGTCGTTCACTGGGGAAACAGCAGAAGAATAGTAAACGATAGTAGGTTACAAGAAACACAACAATCGTGATGGGAGGCCATTGAGACGAGAGAAAGCAACAGGCAGCAAAGCGAAGAAAATGGACTGGGGACATGCTTCACCATGGACAAACGGTTCTCGACATTCATCCAGTAAGAACTCTCCCACGCGTAGTTCGGAAATGCAGTCAATCCCTGATCTCATCCACGACTTCATCGTAGGAGGCGGGCTTGAAACGGCTGTCAAAGCGGTCAGGAACCGAAGCAGGAGAGTCAGGATACAGCGCAAACATATCGATCCGATCACCCTCAACAGTAAGCAACATCCCGAGTTTCGTGGCACTCTATATCACCTTCGGTGTATCCCCCACACACATACTTATGACCCACCCATCAGCAGCAACATGACGGAGGAGCATATCCGGGGGACAGTAGGGCAATGGATTTCGCACCCGGACAGGGCGTCTGTCAATGCGCAAAGTCAACGCAACAGTGAGCTTTGTCATTCTACTTTCCAAGTCAACATTGTAGACAGACAATGATCGGTAATCACGCAAAAGAGGAACTGTTCGGGTCTCACCAACTGGTATACGGTTTTCCAGAATGCTGCAAAACAATTTACGGAGCATTAATAACTCACGAGTCTGGGACCGCCTCAAATCTAGTTAAAATCAACATGCCTAGTCCCAGGCACTGTCAACAGGCCCCTATCACGCAACTGTGCGAGCTTATCGTTTTTCATTTGGAGACTCGGATTTAGAGTCCAAACTAACAGAAGGAGCTCGTTGTTCGCGATAGCAAACCTCAGTGCTGCTCTGCTCTGCGCATGCTGAACACGCCTAAGACGCTCGCGCCCTACCCACCGGAGGTTCATAACCAAGGTCGAGTACATATCGCGGGACATCTCATGAAGCACATCCGGGGAGACGATATAAAACAGAGGTGCCGCAATGGTAGCGAGGTCACCTGTCACATCTGTATAATTCGCAACGAAGTTTTTGACCTCATGCTCTGCAACTAACGCCCTCAGTCGCCCTGCATCTCCACCGGGCAGCATCAACCTGACTGTGAACATCTATCCTCCTTTCTAACCACGAAATCTCATACCGAAGGATAGTTTTTTCGTGTTGAACAATAGCAGCCGTTGCGTGCTGAAGCCCAATAAAGTCGTCATCTAAGCGCTGCGGATTAACATTCTCGTCGAACGGAACGCGGATATACAGTCACAAACTCATTTGCAGCTCTTACATGGTTAGCCGTAATGTTCTTCTGACAATCAACAATTCCCTCAACGCATTCACGTCAGCCTCATGGATGGATTGTTGCCTACGGATTTGTTTTTTCCACGCTTTGTTTTCGATCCGTAGGCCTCTCAACACCTGCAGTAAGTCTCGCTAAGACGCTGGGAAACTAGAGTCATCGTCAAATAGGTTGGAAGGCGATCTGGCAATGATGTCCGCCCCAAAAGAAGGAATCCCATCAGATATATAGGTTGGATTAAGGATCCTCCCAATCGGGAACGAAGGCACCAAAGCTCGGTCATTATCCATGGGGAACAATATTGAACCTATGAGGGGAAACAGGAACAAAAAGGAATAATTAGTAATGAGACATCAGCGGGGGATCAACAAAGCAGAAAAGGTCATGAAAAATGTATAAGAACTGAGAAATGTATAAGAACTCCCCAAGAATGACAACCAACGGCGGAGTGGCCAGACGAGCAGAGCATATATGTATCAGAGTCATGACCACGAATGCAACTACGAACATTCAGTAATAAACAAACAAAATGCACCCCGCAGCACTGGCACACGGTTGACACACAAAGGACGGGAACTCAGTAATAAGGTCAGGGGTCCAAAGAAGTACATTTGGTCCACACACGACATTGAACGCCTGCACGACCAGGAAACACCAAAAGGACACAGCTGTGAAGTTGAGCACATGGCGGCAAATCAACAACAACGACCTTAGACAAACGTCGTTTGTGAACGGCACGAACGGAAAAGGCTTCACAAAGATCCTCGCAACCTCAAATGCAGACAGACAGCAGCAAACAAAGCGTACAACATGGCAATCCTGACCACGAATGCAGGATAGACATCTAGTAATGAACAAACAAAACGCATCCTGCAGCACACGGTTGGCACATAAAGGATGGAAACTCGGTAATAAGGCTTGAGGTCCAAAGAGGTACATTTGGTCCAAACACGGCATTGAACGCCCGCACGACCAGGAAACACCAAAAGGACACAGCTCTGAAGCTGAGCACATAGCGGCAAATCAACAACAACGACCTTAGGCGCATATCATTTGTGAACGCCACCAACCGAAAGCTTGCGAAAAGGCTTCGCAAAGACCCCCGCGACCTCAGATGCAGACAGATAGCAGCAAGACGAATTGTACAACATGGCGATCCACTCCAAATGAAAAGAAACGAAAGGGAATACACATTCGATTTGAGAACGGAAGCGAATAATAAGTAGGGGCATCCGAACTTGTAAAGGAGAAATCGTCCATGAAGAGGTCAGAGAAGCAGAAGACTTTGCACAAAGAACGAGGGCACAGAAAACGAATGTCCGCATGGGAACCGAGGCTTAAGATGGTAACCAATACAGAACGTACCTCGAGTCGTCGTAGCCAAAAAGAGATCGAACCAAATAGCCAGCTTAAAAAGCAGTCGGGCCACCGGAACTAAAACCTCTGCGTAGAAGGAGCAGAACTCGAGGAAAACATTTATCGGCGAACTACCCCGAGGTCATTAACCATATAGAGACAACACCTCTACAACATCCTTATGCTAAACCACAACGGGCGTCGGGTCGTCGAAGAGTAAGCACGACAAGCAGCAAAGAGGAGTTGTCGTCCACGTGCAGGCCACAATCAGCCGAAAGCGCTAGGACCATCACCCAGCCTGACACGCAAGGACACAAATAAAGACAGAAACACCCCAAGACCACCTACGCAAGAGAAGAGAATGCCTCGAAGTGAAGAATAGCGGACACCAACTCGGAACTGGCAACCTGCACTAAGGAAGCCAAACAACCCACAACCAAGCAGGGTTACCAGTAACGAAGAGGATCGGGAACTAACAATGCAACGGAAGGAAGCGAGCGGGCACCCGTCGTATTGAAGTCGACGAACGAAGGACGTAACGACGAAGAGGACACCTGGCTAACAACACAAGCGAAGGCAATAAACCGGCAGGCGTAGCGAGACACTCGACTAACCGACCAGGTAACGGGCAACTACAACTGCTATAATGAATATCCGTGCACCAAATAATTGCATTTATACTCGAGGTCCGCTCGCACCTTAGTATCTACCACAGACACAAACACAACGTGCCAAGCAGAAGCACAAAAACAGTCGATCCTCTACCGAAGACCGCTATTCGATGTATATATATACATATATACAGGGTAACCGGTGTTCAGGACGGGCCGAACGCCCGAACCCGAACGCTCGAACGTATGGGACCCATTGGGGATGCATTCGGCAGTTCAAGCCGAACGCGGACCCAAAAAAAAAAAAAAAAAAAAAAAAAATCACAAAATTGAAAAATCCTAGGCTACCAGAGTGGCCCGGGTCCACTTGCCCGGCCGGGCGAAAAAGATATGAAAAAAAATTGTGGAATTTCGTTTAGCAGACGCCTTTTTGAAACTAAAAAAATAAAATTTATAAAAATTAGTTTCTTATTTAAATTTTTATTTCAAATTTGATAATAGAATTTCGATGTGACTCTGAGGCAAAAGTTGTTCGGTTTATTTTTCTGCATAACATAGATGTTTTTCGGATTTTTTTTTTTTTTTTTTTTTTTTTGGCTGCGCCCCTCCCTTATCCTTGCACGGCCAGGCCGTCCGAGAAAATAGGGTGACCCGGGCGGCCCGGCTGGTAGCCTAGCGAAACTCTCAAAAAAATATATGTTTTGAAGAAAAATAAATTAAACAAGATTTGCCTGAGCATTACATCCAAATTCCTTACCAAATTTGAAAAACAAATAAAATACAGAGAACAAATACTAATAATCAAAATAAATAAAAATTGGAAGAGAATTAAATTTAGTGAGTGCGCGAGAACGTTTTCGACACCGCCATCTTTGGCAATTTTTCCTTTTTTTTTGGCATCGTTAAATGGCCGGAAAATTTACAGATTTGTACTTCACATAATACAAAACCCACTAAAAAACTTCCAAAAAAAAATAAAATTGTTTAGACTCCGACCTGAAGTGAAAACAAAAAGTAAAAAGTGAAACAAAACTTGGGCGAGCACATTTTGACACCGCCATCTTTGGCGATTTTTAGTTCTTATTTGGCTGAGCTACCTGAGGTCAAAATTTATAGGCATGTACCTCACGTCATAGAGAACTCACAAAAACAACTTCAGAAAAATATATATATTTTTAGGCCCCGAAATAAGTTTTGGCGGGGGCCAAACGCCGTTGGGTTCGGACCCTGTACGGGACCCCGAACTCCCGTACGTACGGAGGCCGGCCCGGGGACCTCCGTACGTATGGGCTGGTGACCCTGTATATAGATATATATATATATATATATATATTATATATATATATAATATATATATATATATACAGGGTCACCAACCCGTACGTACGGAGGTCCCCGGGCCGACCTCCGTATGTACGGGCATTCGGGGTCCCGTACAGGGTCCGAACCTGACAACGTTTGTTTTTGTGAGTTCTCTATGACGTGAGGTACATGCCTGTAAATTTTCAAGTCATTTGGCTAAGCCAAATAAGAATTAAAAATCGCCAAAGATGGCGGTGTCAAAACGTGCTCGCCCACGTAGTTTTTCACTTTTTAGTTTTTGTTTTCACTTTAGTTCGGGGTCTAAACAATTTTATTATTTTTTGAAACTGTTTTTGTGGGTTTTGTATTATGTGAAGTACACATCTGTAAATTTTCAGGGCATTCAGTTATGCCAAAACAAAATGAAAAATCGCCAAAGATGGCACGAAAACATGCTCGCGCACTCACTAAATTTAATTCTCTTTTTATTTTTATTTATTTTTATTATTAGTATAAGAGATTTTTTTTTAAATCTTTTTTAAATCTTTTTATCTCGGCGTAGTACAGAGATAGATGAATTCCTCACCCCTATGACTAAAGCCCTATCAGATGTTCATTGCCACGCACTAAGGAGGAGGTATGGACTTCTCTCATGCTGATGGAGGAAGAAAAGGCTCCTGGCATTGATGGTCTACCAAAAGAATATTCGGAGACTATGTTGGACTTCATCTCTCAAGATCTCATGGATTTCTACCAAGAAGTATGGGAGTCAGGCCAGATGGGGGA
>BFEA01000571.1:201463-212854 GCA_003427395.1 Chara braunii
TCTACATTGCTGATGTGGCGCATGCCACTGGGATACATTGCTGACATGGCGCATGCCACTTATCTACATTGCTGATGTGGCGCTGCCACCTGTCTACATTGTGTTGCTGATGTGGCCCTGCCACCTGTCTTCATTGATGATATGGTGCATGCCACCTGTCTCTACATCTGACGTGGCATTGGCCACGCTGTCTACATGAGGTGACTGGTTGGGACAAGGAGGGAGACCGGGATCTGTGGATAATTGGGATAGGGTACTCACCTGAGGTTGACGTCGTCACTGTATTCTGCTGTTGTCTTCATGGTCTTCACGAGATAAGAGTGCCATGTGGCACTGCTGTGTGATCAGGATTATCGTACTTGTTATCATATACTGGTTGATGACGCGGGGAGGGAAGAAGCCCGGAGAAGAAGTGGGAATTGATTGGATTACTCGTGTTATCATTGTTCATCTCTTCCACCTTCTCCTCTGTCTATTCCCCCTCCACTCTCTTCGTCTAACGGTAACCAGATACTGTTTCAGATATCATTTCACGTTAACTGGAGACTTTGTGCAGATACTGAGACTACTTGTGCTTTGACGTCTGACAAGTATCTTCCAGACTGGGTTCATTACAGAGAGAGAGAGACATAGGGAGAGTGAGAGAGTGAGAGAGTGAGAGAGTGAGAGAGAGAGAGTGAGAGAGTGAGAGAGTGGGAGAGTGAGAGAGTGAGAGAGAGGTACAAAGTGAGAGAGAAGTAGAGAGAGGGGGTTGAAGGGGAGGGACAGAGACGGGACGGAGACGGGCGTAATCAGTAACAATTTATTAACAAACAGTGTTGGACTCGCCGATGGTCGGCGGCCCTCGACTGGTTGGCTGCCGACCCACCGACCGATCGGCTGGTCGGCACCTGACCCAACACCCCCGAACTGGCCCCAGCACCCTTATTAAACCCCCCGATACCCCCTATCACCCCTATACTCCCCCTATACTGCAACCCATACCTGCAGCGCATCGCGTGTGCGCGAGCTCCACACGGCGGCGCATAACGCACGCGCAAGTATGCGCGCGCACGTGATGCGGCGCACCCCAATAAATAGGGTAAAAAAAATAATTTGGAGAGGGATGGCTGGGTAGCCAATGGTGCACCTCCCTTCTAAAATATCGAACGGCACAGGAAAAAAAATTGGGCCCACGTATTCCTTGTTGAATAGTCTTTTTCCCGGAGGACCCCAGCAGTGCGTCTGCAAGGGTCCCAACATCTCAAGTGACATTCAGCAAATTTCGTGTGAGAGAGGAGCAGGCCAGCAATATATGTTCTGGATCCGAAGTCAGGTCTGCTTTCCAGCAGTTATGGGTTACACGTTACAACTACTTACTTCCGTAGCTCTCTCTTTCTTTTGTTTCGTTTTCCTACGAGTAGTGGCCCTAAGGGCCTTGCTCCGCTCGTCACTACTTGCACAAAAGACAAAACATATGGTGGCGTATGGTTCCATGTTCTAGCAGAAAATTCATTCCTCTCTTTCTTTTGTTTCCTTTTCCTACGAGCAGTGCCTAAGGGCCTTGCTCCACCTTGCTCCACCCGTCACCACTTGCACAAAAGACAAAACATATGGTGGCGTACAGTTCCATGTTCTAGCAGAAGATTCATTCTAGTTTTGCACATTTGGTGAGTAGTGGAGGGAAGCCCTGAAAAGCACGTGGTGAGTTGGCCTGCTACTGCCCAGAAACTCGCGTGCTCAGTGGTCCCATAACTGCTGAAACACGGACCTTAATGTGAATCAACAGCATATATACTTGGATTGCCATAACTCTAGCATAGCTATGAGCATTACCTCGTTCATGGTAATGTGGCCCTTGCTAATTATGTGCAGGGGCCTCTCCGATAACCCGCAGGGGGTTTCAAATAAATGCTACGGAGCTATTTGGTTTCTCTCCCTCCCTCTCTCTCTCTCTCTCTCTCTCTCTCTCTCTCTCTCTCTCTCTCTCTCTCTNTCTCTCTCTCTCTCTCTCTCTCTCTCTCTCTCTCTCTCTCTCTCTCTCTCTCTCTCTCTCTCTCTCTCTCTCTCTCTCTCTCTCTTGCGTGTTCTTTCTCTCTCTTTTTTGCGTGTTTTCAAACATAACAGACGGCTTTTTTTTCTTTTTTTTTTCGGTGACCAGCAAACTTGCGCAGCAGGTATGCTCCAACCCCAACCCCCCCATCCCCAAAAGTTTCTCAGCGGATTTGGGCTCTACTAGGCAAGCGCAGTACAGCCCCCAACTCAGATTTGAAAAAAAATCAGTGGGTGGTTGTTTTCTGACTGGTTGGCAGACCGCCGACCGGTCGGCCCTACTGGTCGGCTGCAATACGGTCGGCGGTCCGGGTCGGCAGTCGGCAGGGGTGCAACCCTGTTAACAAACCAAAAACAAGATTTTCATTGCAGAGGGAATGTACATCCTAGCTGTGCCCATTTTCGATGACTGATTATCCAATGTTGCACAACGTCAAACAGCCTTTGTGTGTGTTTTAGGTTTTCCCCACAACAGCCCCAATTCCACCCAGGTGAATAGATTCAGAATCAAAGCAGTCTTTGTCCTATTGCAGACAATGAGAACATTTGAGATGTCCAACATATTAAAGCAATTTTATAATCAGACAGTTTTTTGGTTGTCCTTGGGATACCCCTTTCATTGTTCTTGCAGCTCCCCTTTTGCGCTGCCTCTTACGCACAAGGCTGCCCACATTGATTGTGGTTGAGCGGCAGCTGCCCACATCCCCGTGTGCCTTCACGGCCCACTTGCACGTTATTTCAGGAGGCAGAGTAAAAGGGAAGGTAATAAGGTATGCTCCTGTGCATCTCTTCAGAGCTTCATACTCCTGTTTATTTCACTTTAGATCTGCAGCTTATACACTCTTGTGTCCGTCCTTCATCTTCCTACTTCCGTTCATTCCATTTCTGATCTTCACATCGTCTATTCTCTTAATGATGCTCATTTGTATCTTTTTGTTAGTAGTACAAAGGGAGTGGAGGGGAGGGTGGAGGGTAAGGGATACAAGGCGGAGTTCTCTAGGAGTATGGGGCAGGGGAGGTAGGGGCAACGGGAAGCAAAGAAATATGTGGAAAAAAAAAAACTGCTATGGCGAGTGGCCACCCCTACAGACTGGACAGGACCGGTTCGGGTGTGGGCTATGGAAGCACCGCATCCAATTTTGGCAGTCACAGTTGCTGCATCGAATGGCACGACGCAGACCGATGTCACAGGCTATGTGGCTCGTACATGTGTGTGTGTGTGTGTGTGTGTGTGTGTGTGTGTGTGTGTGTGTGTGTGTGTGTGTGTGTTTTAATAATAATGTAGCACAATAATAATGAATAATTCAATTTAAAAATATTAAATTCCAGACTCTGTAAGTCCATAAACCACAACGATCATTCACGGTGGCTAGCACAAATTGAAGCAGCCAAGAGAGGAAAACGAAAGCGAAAAGGAACTTACGCTCCTGTCACAGGCTTTCCATTGCTTGGCCTCGAATCGTCAAACTGGCCATGGTACACCAGCTCAAATGGCCGCCTCCCGTCCTACAATCCCACACACACAAATCATCACAAAGTTCAAAGCAATGGTCACCGGTATATACACAAGTTCATCAAAAAAAAGTTCGTCCAGAAGTTGATTCCTTTGAAATGCTGAAAAAAAAGTTCGTCCAGAAGTTGTTCCAGAAGTTCAATCCCAAAGAACCTGGTCCAGAAATTGATCCAGAGATAAGTTATTTCGGAAGCCGGGCCAGATCAGATAAGCAGATGGTTTTACTACCAGTCAATTTGCACCTGCCAAATAGTTGATTTGGGAGTTGAATTGCACGTGGATTTGCCCTTTGTTGATGATTAGCAAGTTGCGGATTTGCCCGAGCTGATTTGTGTGCACAAGCTGGATGCCCTTGGTCCACGGAGATTCGCAAAAGTTGCTGTTCACAAGTTCATTTGCACGTGTCGATATGCGCAAGCAGATGCAGAGGCGGTATTGCAAGAGAGAACGGCAAATAAAAGTTTAATACACAACTCGTTCGAGGAATGGTACCCGGGTCGTACCACGGGTAATACGCCTGATCCCATCTGAACTCGGAATCCGAGCGCCGTTGGGCCGGAATAGTATTCCACGACCACCAAGGGGCATGAGTAGCTCCGATTTCCCTATCCTTTTTTTTTCCTTTGTTTTTAATGTTTTCCCCATCCTCCTTTTATGCCATTGAAAGTGAGCAAGCATGGGCAGGACCAAATCCAAGGAGAAACGTAACTTCTGGCCTACTTTTCCGCGTCCTTTTCTCCTATTCCTCCATCCATGAGCAAGCATGGCTTGCAGAAATAATTCTTGGGACGAAATTGAACAACAAACCAGGCTACCAAAGTGGCGTGGAACCACTTGCCCGGCCGGAGCAAAACATAAATATTGAATAAACAAATATTTTGAAATAAATAGTTTTAACTTTTAAATTTACTTTTTACTTCTAATTTGCAAAGAATTTGAATGAGCAAGCATGGCTTACAGGAGTAATTCTTGTGAACACCCAGCCGGGCAAAACAACAAACATTAAATAAAGTTTAATAAGCAACTAAATAGTTTTATTTTTATTTTTCATTTTCTAATTTCGCAAAGAATTTCGATACGACCCCGAGGCAAAAGTCGTTCAGTCTAGAAGGACAGTGGGCACCTCTAGAAGGAATCTTAGTTCCTGGGTTTGGTTTGACTCAGGGATCACAATCTGATAGGCCAAATTCCTTCTCTGAAATTTTGACATTTTGATCGTTCTAAAGATATGACCCCAGTCGGTCACCATAGACCAGATTATAAGAAGAGGATCCTACCTAATTTCATCTCGCAAATTGTTTCATTGGACTTCATACAGGCTTGCATAGCACTTGGTATCTGGCGCAGGAATAGGTGACGAGGCCTGCGTCGTCCAACGGAGCAGGCTGCACGAACAGTCTGATTTCATGACTCAATCGAATAGGAGTTGCTATGAGGGACGCTGGACCCGGGTTTCGGCGGGGACAGTTTATGACTCAGTCAGATACGTGTTGCTATGAGGAACGCTGGATCGGAGCCTGATTACCAAAAAAAAAAAAAAAAAAAAGTTGTTCAGTCTATGTTTCTGGCATAACATAGTTTTCTTTCGGATTTTTTGGATTCTTTTTTTTTGTAGGCTTTTTTTTTGTAGGGACGTCCCTCAGCCCTTGCCCAGCCAAGACGCCAAGGAAACTGAGGTGACCTGGGCGGCCCTGTTGGTAGTCCAAATCAGTTTATTTTCTGCATGACATAGTTTTTCTGTGGATTTTTTGTGACTCCTTTTTTTTGTAGAGACCTCCCCCCTCACGGCCCTTGCCCGGCCGCGCCGCCCCAGAAACCGAGGTGACCCTGGCAGCCCTGTTGCTAGCCCAGACAACAAACTAACTGTGCTCCAAGAACAGCCACACCGTGAATATCGTTCCTGTTCTTTTCCCCTTCCCCTTCCTTATCTCATTTCGCTGTCATTCTACGATACAGAGAGATAGCGAAAGCCAAAGAGAAACCGCAACCAGGTACCTCTCTTTCATTTATGTGGAACAACCACCCTCAGACCGACAACCAGGTCTCTCTAAAGAGGAAGAATTCAAAGCTTACCTTTCTTTTTTTTTTTTTCCTTTTTAACAGGTCTCAAAGCTTACCTTTCTGGAGAGAGAGAGAGAGAGAGAGAGAGAGAGAGAGAGAGAGAGAGAGAGATGTTGCGTGTGTGTGTGTGTGTGTGTGTGTGTGTGTGTGTGTGTGTGTGTGTGTGTGTGTGAGAGAGAGAGAGAGAGAGAGAACACTTCTGAAAAGAGAGAACTCACGAGTCCAAGCTGAGAGAAGTCAAAGCTTTACCACTCTCTTACAGTGACAGAATCAAACGCTTACCTTTCTAAAAAGATAGAACTCGGGAGTGCAAGCTGCTTTGTATGCTTTTGCCACCTCATGTGTCTGCAACAGCAAACACAACGAAAACAAACAGAGAATGGAGAAAACATAATCATCAACAGAGAGTCACCACCCACGCCTAGCTCCTCCAGAACAGTAGCAAAGCACAGGTAGCCAAGCATAATTACTACATCACTCACGCAAAAGCATAACTGTTCGAGCACATTATTCAGAAGTATTTGGTTCACAAAGAAAGCATATACCATAACAACCCTCTCTCTCTCTCTCTCTCTCTCTCTCTCTCTCTCTCTCTCTCTCTCTCTCTCTCTCTCTCTCTCTCTCTCTCTNCTCTCTCTCTCTCTCTCTCTCTCTCTCTCTCTCTCTCTCTCTCTCTCTCTCTCTCTCTCTCTCTCTCTCTCTCTCTCTCTCTCTCTCAACAACACGAGTCCGTTAGATCTAATCATCTAACGAACACCATACGCTATATGACATGATTTCATTCCAGGGTTCGACAAGACGTCTGACGATAATTATCTTGAAACGATACCCATGTGTTCTCCGACAATACTCACCCATCAAAGCTAATCAACGCATTAGGGTTAATGGTATACGAGGAAGTTTGCAACTCAGAGATGCTGCCATGGCATTGAAATTCGGGAGCACTACCGCCTTCACCCAAATAGAACGCCCGGGCATTATCACTGCATCTAGACTGAAAGTTCCACCAAATACACAGCTATAATGACCGGGCATTCTATTCGGGTGAAGAAGGCAGTTCAAACCATGCTATATCTGGTCTCAAGTTCCAACCACTGGTGCATGCAATCAATTTCAATCACTACTGCCATCTTCAGTCGAATAGAAAGCCAGGTCATCATCGCTGTATTCGGGGCAACTTCCAGTCTAGATACAGCTATAACGACCAGCCTTTTCTATTCGGGTGAAGATTGCACATTCAATGTTGATTGACCCATCCAGATACATGTATAATGTTATGTTGCTCTTACTGGGTGCCGACCTCAAAGGGAGGAGAGAAGAGGAGAGGAGAGGAGAGGAGAGGAGAGCGGAGGAGAGGAGAGGAGTGGAGAGGAGAGGAGTGGAGTGAGAGGAGGAGAGACAAAAGGGAAGAGCATGCATGGTGACGAGTCACACGTACACATACCTCATCATACAGATAAGGAAACTTGTACTTGAATTCTCGCGCATCCTCGGCCATCTGCTCTGGGCCATCCTGCGAACATTATCAAACAGAGGACCAGGTGCGTGCACAACAGACACGCGCTCGCTACCTTGAGATTTTTTCTCCTCTTCTGGTCCTCGAAAGCATCTCACACCAATGGTGCAAAGTTTTTCTATTTTTTTGAGAGCAATCCTTCAGTGGTAAAAAATTAAAAAGCGTTATCAAAATACAATTGAAAATTCTCCTATCCAAAGAAAGGAGTTTGTAAGCTATCCAGCTGGGTTCACAAAAAAAAAGGGTTCAAACTTCAAAACTCGAATGCGTGAAAAAAGTTCAAAAAACAAACAAGTGCACTGCACTGACTGCAGGAACTGTTCTGTTATATGCTTTCTGAGCCTTTCTCCCTTCCTTCTCTTTTTTTTTTCAGGGGCCGACGGCCGTGCTAATTGACTCTGCATTGTCCCGATTTTAACGGATGTCCCAGAGGACGTTTCGGCATATACTTTTACTTACACTGCCAGTGGCCGGGGGGCATTGCCCGGGAACAGGAAGAAGCTGCGGTGCTTAGACACGGGAGGAGGTCGGTGCCAACCCATACCTTTTAGGGGTGCCCCAGCTTGTACGCATAGATATACTGCAACTATCAATACTCGAAACTGGACTAAAAAGGACAACAGGGTTAGGTAGAGTAAGATGCAAGAGTGAAGAATAAAACTTAGTTAAAACTATAAAAAAAAAAAAAAAAAAAACGAGAACGGGGCTTTAACATGAGAACTGTGCTTGAACCCTTCAACAGAAACCATCACAGCAGTCAATTAAGGCCATCAGGAAATGGTGGTCCCCACCTTCCAGGCAGAAGGCTTCAGAAAATATAATAGGAGGGAGTCTCAGAGAGTAGATAGAGAGAGCTCAGAGAAGAGCAAGCGGCGGAGGGTGAGTAGCAAAGGAGAGGTAGGGAGCAAAGGAGAGAGGCGAAGCAAGGGAGGGTGGAGAGGGCAAAAGGAAGGGAGGATATGGGGGTTAAGCTGAGGAAGAAGAAGAGTCTGCTTTCCAACAATCCCTGAAACTTATGACTTGTTTTTTATTTCTCTCTCTCTCTCTTACCTGTGGGTGGGTTACAATGCTGTTCGACGAAATGGCAACTACTCCAAGGCCTTTCTGCAAGAACAACAACCACCACCAAAAAAAGGCAGAACTTTTCAAAATTTTCCTTGTTTCCAACCGCACCGACGCCCGGCAAGCATTAAAATAATCATACCTAGGAGCTCAACACGCAGCTGTTTCGCCAAAAAAAAATTGACCACTTCAATGACGATTCATTCTTCGGGGATCTGAGAGATCGCAAATTCATGTCACATGCAGATCAATTTTTTCGATGGCTGAAACTGCTCAAAGTTTTACAACTTCCAAGGCTTCCAGCAAGCAAGTGATGGAGTTGAACGACCAGTGCCTGCACATTCGTAGGCCATTAACGGCGTGGCTGCATCGGCCTGCCGCAAGGGGCCATATTCATTCGAGTCAGAGAGGGGCTATATACTTATTTGATTGTGTATAGTTCGATTCTGCTGTTGACTTTGATTTTTCTTCTGATAGAAACACCCGGGCCTTGTACACACCGCCCGTCACACTATGGGAGCTTACTTCCTGCCTGCCATTGAAACTAAGTGAGAAATGCGGTAGGTACTGGTGGTTTAAACAGCACTCCAAAGTATGTAGTGTCACAGTGTCACTACTTAAGCCGCCAGTACATCGCCCCAGGGAAACATGAGAATCGAAGTCGAATCAATCCCAAAATAGCCGAGGCTCGGCGCTACCAGACCAAAATGGCCAGAGGTGCCAGACAAAAAGAAAAAAATTGCACGCTGGCATTTCGGCGAAGGCTTGGCATGCAGGGAGAATCTGCCTCGGCAACAAGAGGCTCGGGACCTACTGGTGGTTCAACGCACCAGTACACACCAGTACACCACACATCGGCCTGCGGGTGTCAACGTGAAACCCACGCCACTTCGGAGGCCGTCGATTTGTTTTTCAATGGCGCCCCTGGCCGCACGGCGCCTCCGAGTTTTGCTTGTGGCGACAAAAAACTTTCTGCAAGACGGGGGCTGCGTACCCGCGGTTTAACACACACACACACACACACGTGGCAAAATAGTAAAATACTCAAAAAAATAGTATGTTGCTATTCAACAGACAATTGGTAAAATACTAAGATCCGCGCTCAGCAGAGGGCGCAAAACTCCAGCGGCCGCCGTTGAAATGTCATTGAGACCGCTGCTGGTCCCAAAGCAACCCATTCGAACCTCTATTCGTTTTCCCAAGCTTGGAGCACCAAGTCAAAAACAATTGGGCCTACCAGGTACCACAGCAAGCAGCAAAAGACATGCCTACTTTTGCTGCCTTTTTTTTTTCTTTTTCTTTTTGAAAAAAAATGCAAGCTGCCTTCTCCATATATGGGGGACAGCTGCATTTACTATGCTATTTTTTTCTCTCAATATTTCAATCAGAGTCGTTTTCCTTCCTCTTTCCTCTTTCTTTTCTAGAAAAGCCGACAGCCTTGGGATATCATCATCCAACTGACTGGCCCTACGTAATTCAGACTTGTTAGTATTTTTAATAGTTTACAGATCTGCTTTTTCTCGGGATGGAGTTCGAACTCAGGTCTGTATTTTAACAGTTCAGGGGTGTACCAACTGAGCTAGGCCATCTGGTATTTGCTGCCAATCTTTTTCTTTCCGCCATCCATAACTTTCATTCTGACTCCTCTTCTAAATACGCCTTGTGAGTGGCGGCCAAAAAGTCATGCTTCGCTTTTTTTAGCATCTGAGGCCCCTTCATCTTCTACTAGACTTCTAGTGATCCAGCACTATAAACTATGGTGAGCCTGCTGATCGACCAATGAATTCGGAGAAGATAGTTTCAACAGATTAGCACATGAATGAATGATGACTTGGCACTGCAAAGAACAAAGTGGGAAAAACAGATTCTGGTTTCCGCAGCAGAAACAAGGGTTGCTTCTTATTTTTGAGGCTTGAAAAATGCCAACCCCTTTGGAACCCCTGCTACAGCCAAACAGGCCATTTTGTCAACCTCACTTTCYCCCCCCCCCCCCCCCCCTTTTCGGAGGCCGCCCGCCGCTGATTCAATTTCAATTATCGATGGCGCTGGGCCTCCGAAAATTTCATCGGCGACGTTTTTCTTTTCAGCAAGCTGGGGCTGTGTATTGGCGGTTTAAACCACCAGTGCATGGCCCCAGGCAACTTGAGAAAAAGAGAGAGCCTCTCCGAAAAGTTCAGAGGCGCAGGGGAACCGCACCCAAATGGCTGGTCGCAGCAGCCAGATCGAGAACAAAAACACCACGGTGGCGTTTCAGCAAAAAAGATTGGTGCAGAGGCGGAAGCCGCCAGCCCGGATGTACTGGTGGTTTAAACCTCTTGGGATATGGTGGTCAACAAGCAGAGAAATGAGGTTTGGCAATTTTCTGGTTTGGGGTTTAGGGCCCTTTAGGGGTTTAGGGTTTACAGTCTGGGGTTCGGGGTTCGGCGATTGCAGATTGGGATTTGGGGTGTGCTTGCAATTCACATGCTCACAGTCTCTGAAGTCAGAGTCATTCACGTTCAGAGTTTAGGGTTTGCCATTTGGGGGGCTAGGAGGGGGGGGTTGCGATTTTGGGGGGGGGAGGGGGAGGGGGGGGTAGGGTTTATAACTTGGAGGGTTAGGGGATATAGGTGAAAAGGGTGGGGGGCGATCTAACCTGCATGTAGTACTCGGTCAATTTCGTGATCGCTGGCTTCAGGTGCTTTACAAAAGGGCAATGATTGCAAATGAACATGACCTGGCATTTTTCCACGTGGTGGTCCCCCCCCCCCCCCCCCCCAACAAAACGGCAAACAGTTAAGCCAGTGATTCAACGTTTTAAACTTTGTGGGGGGGGGGGGGGGGGGGGGGGGGAGGGGGGATTACAAATATAGATTCAGAAATGATAAAAAGTGAAAACAAAATCTCATGGTTATGCCAGACTAGCACTCTCGACTGATCTGGAAGAGAATCCAGACTCCTCTTGCCTGCATAGATCCAGACTTCCCAGGCACCCAGACATCATCCAGGCATATGAACATCCAGATCTGGACAGTCTGGATGGTCAGTGAAATGCCGAGATACATCCAGATTAAGAAAAATGCAGAGCTTCCTGTGCACACGAATATACGGACAGAGGACGTAAGTCAAAACAAACAATACAAGCAAAATGACGAAACAGACAGAAATCAACAACGATGCAGCTGATGACGAAATTAATCCTGGCCACACAATTTGGCTGGGAAAAGGA
>BFEA01000571.1:221043-240728 GCA_003427395.1 Chara braunii
GGGGGAATGAAAGGGTCGGGGTGGCCGGCAAAAGGTTCGGTCACCGTGAGAGCTTCGGTGAAAGATTATATGTTACGCCGAACCTCAAAGTCTGGAGCCTTCGTTCCGAGCGCTAGCTCCGTTGATTCCGTCAAGACAGCTCGCACGCCCACGACCGATGGCCAAGGAGACGCGCATCGGGATCGGGATCCCTTTCTAGACCCTAGCCCACCATAAGAGCCATTGCCCACCTGGCCCGCCACCTGGCCAACCCAGGTGTGCGCCCCAACGACGAACGCGCTGCTGGAGCTACCACCCAGCGACGCGCACCTGCCGTTGCTACGAGTCACAGCGCCCGCGAACGCGCGCGCATCACCAGCGCGCGACCGTGCTCCTCGGACGAGAGGAGAGACGGCTTTGCCATCTCCTCCGCCGCTCCCAGCGGGGGTCCCATCGGCCAATCGCAAAGAAGCCCGGAGGACAGGCAAGGACAATCCCGCCTGTTCGACGCAACGCGCTGCTGCCAGCGCCATATCCGACCTTCTAGCGCGCCTGCACGGTGACGCTGATGCTCCACTACTCGACGAAGACGACGCCCGCCGGCGTGAAAAGTCGAGAGGAGCTTCGAACTCGCGAGAAGAGCAGAGAGGAGGAATTTCTACCGCCAGCAAGGAACGGCCACAACGGATTAATCGTGCTGGGAAACGTGTCATTGTAGATGTCATTTTAGACGACGATATCCATTTCCACCGTATGCATGCATGAATGATTTATGAATGACATATTTTTGGTTGTACCCCAGAAAAGGATGGGAACTGCGGCCGTGTCCCGAACACAGCCCACTTTGTCGTTGTGCCCTGGAAACAGGCCGTCAAATTGTTCGTGAGGCCTTGGGTCCCTGGGACAATTTGAGACCAAATTGTCACTTTCATCCCTCCGTTCCCCACTGAAGTCTTCCTATCTTGATTGTCCCATCCCTTTACTGACTAAGGGCATACTCACACAGGGACCTATATTCCCAAAATCCCAAAAAAAGGGGAAAAGGCGGGTCACACGGATCTACCAAATTCACAAATGTACTATTCCTGTCGCAGGGCAAGTGATTACGCAGTCACCCTCTGGAGGTGACGGCAAATGCCCTATTTCGTTTCTCACTTTTTTTTAAAAAAATTGGCAAAAATTCGTTCACAAAAGTTCTTTCACAATGTGGATGGCACGGTGTGACCAGCCAAGTACCAAATCCCCATTTCTCTGAACGGCCGGGATCTTGTCCCATCTGAAAAGGTACAACGGTGTGACGTTGTCGGGCAAAAACCCTGACAAGGGTATTTGTCGGGGTTTTTAAACATCGGACGATGTCCGACTTTTTCTTGTTGAATTGAAGGACTTGATGGGACTGACCTTGCCAAAGTTTATTCAGACCTGACCTATGACTGAGAGACTAAAAGTTTTCGAATTCTAGTCTGGATGCGTGTAGCGTCCAAGAGTAACAACTGTTAATGGCGATACTTTGTTTTGTCGAAGCCGCAGGTGCGTGCGGACATAGGCCCTAAGGTAAACCCTATCTAAAATAATGTAGCACGGTTGCTAAGCTGCGCGATTCAGGGCCTAGATAAGTAGGAAAAGGGTGTCCACGCTTGATATTGGGCCACGAGGTTTACTTCGTACGGAGGACCTGATACTATCTCGCAGCCGTTCGCAGGCCACCTAGCCAAGCCGCAACGGTGTGCCGCCTGCCGAGTTGACAGGCGGTGCTGCTAGAGGTAAGGAAGGTCGTGCTGCCTCGCTGTAGCAGATGGGCTACAAGGAGGGAACTCTTCTTATAGAAGAGTTGCGGGCTTAGCTCTCATAATAAAAAGTTAGCCTAGTAGGTACCACCATCTGACTGTCATCCTGTTGCTTCAGGGATCAAGCCTGACGACATGCGGCTGGTCTAGCTCTTTTTGCTAAGAACAGCCCGGTTTTCTAATGTGGCACGGTCAATCTCGACCGCACGATCCCGAAGATCGCACGGCCAAGATCGGGCTGCGCGGAATGGGTATGAGCCCTGCGCAAGGATGACACACACACGCCGAGAAATAATAATAATAATAATAATAATAATAATAATAATAAATAAAACTATGAAAAGCGTCACGTGGCACTACATGAAATGATGATGGTGCCCGTTTTAAACGGTCAACCGTTTTACTACAAGTTTTTTTTTTTTTCCTTTTTTTTTTTTTTGTATATATTTTTTTTCTCTCTATATATATACACGGTTACCGGCGTTCGAGACGGGCCGAACGCCTGAACCCGAACGCCCGAATGTACGGGACGCCTTCGGAAGGAGTTCGACCGTTCGGGACGGTTACTACAAGTTTTTTTTTTTTTTTTTTCTTCTTCACTACATCCATTGTTTTTACCAAATTTGAATTAAAAGCAAATACAGAAAATAAACACCATGATAAAAATAAGAAAAACTAAAAAGAGAATTAAAATGAGTGACTTTGCCAGCACCTTTTCGACACCGCCATCTTTGTCGATTTTTAATTATTTTTTGGCATTGAAAAATGCCCTGAAAATTCACAGATATGTAGTTTACATAATCAATAACTCATATATTTTTTTTTTAAATAATAAAATATTTTAGGCCTCGAAATAAAGTGAAAACAAAAAGTTAAAAGTAAAAAAAAATACAAAATAGTGAGTGGGCGAGCACGTTTTGACACCCCCATCTTTGACGATTTTTAATGTTTTTTTGGCTTACCAGAATGACTTCAAAATTTATAGGTGTGTAGGCTACATCATAGAGAAATCACAAAAAACAATTCAAAAACAAAAACTTATTTTTAGGCCCCGAAATTGTTTTTGGAGGAGGCCGAACCTGGAGGTGTTCGGTTCCCGAACGGGACCCCGAACGCCCGAATGTTCGGGGGCCAGCCCGGGGGCCCCCGAATGTTCGATCAGGTAACCCTGTATATATACTGTCTCTTATACACATCTAGATGTGTATAAGAGACAGGCACTAGGCAGTAACGACGCGAGGCAACAAAAAAAAAAAAAAAACAAAAAAAAACTAAAGAACTAAAACGTAATGCGCCATGTGGCGCCCGTTGAAGTGGCTGGGGGGTTTTAGCCCCAGTACACCAAATAGTCGTCTGTTAAAACGAGCAACTGTTTTGTTTTAAGAAGTGTTTTTTTTAATTAGATTTTTAGATTCTTTTTATCTTACTTGTAGACGCTCATTCGTTTCGAATGAATGAGCAGAAGGGCAATGCCGAACGAATTTGTCGTGGAATGCGGCTACATTCAGACGGATCTTGGAGCCTTGCCCTTGAGTTACCAAGGACTCTCTGGACATGCCGCAAGTGAGTTCATTTCTTTTTTTTGTAGGGTTTTTGTTTTGTTCTGATTTTTTTATTTATTTATTTTTCCTTAGTTTCCCTCCTTTCCCTGAACGTCGTGGTGGCAAAGAGTTGTATCCGTTCGTGATTAGAAACGGGCAGCAGCTCTTTGCGATTGCCCGAACCTGACACTGTTGGTGTCTATGTGCGGGCACGTTTAAAGGAGGCAGGGTTAGAGAGAAAAAAAGGGAAAAGAAGGAAGAAAAGTAAGTGACGGCCGTGACGTACGTGGCCGCAGGTTCATGATAGATGCAGGGGAGGAAAAGAAGAGGTAAGGGAGGAAAGAAGGAACGACCGCGAATATGGTCGCAGTTATGGAACAAATGCATCCCCTAAAACGTTCTAGGGGTTGATGGGACTGTGTCTGTTCAGTTAAGCTTGCAGTCCTGAAATGGCTTGAAACAATTTTTTTTGGGCTGCGCTTGACGGCGGGTGAAGGCCAGATGTATTACCAAGGCCTGAAACTTGGTTTCCCTAAGGGAACATCGAGGTTTTCAACCCCTTCGGATCTCGTCTGAGATCAAGGGGCAGATCCTAATCCGAGTTTTGGTTGAGAGCGAGGTTGCTGCCCTCAGCCCTTGGCTAACTATAAAAGAAGTCAGCAGTCAGTCAGCCAACATTCATTCGTGGTTGATTATGCTGGCATTCCACTTGAGTGAGTGCTGGCTGCTGGAGGAGAGGCTGCTGGTTGGAGTAGAGAGTGAAGAGAGGTGGAGAGTGGAGGTCTGCAGGTGAACTTGAGGGAGAGTGAAGGTGGCAACCATAGCTAGAGGTTGGGAGTTTCTTGCCCCACCTTTGAGTTTATGTTGCATGCTTAAAGGGACGTCATAACTGTGAGGTTGCGCAGGATTGGACCGTGTAGCAAGTGGTAGCGTCTTGAAGGGAGGTGTTGTCTGACGATCGGCACGGTAGCAAAATATATTTTACGTGGGAGGTTGCGCCGCTGCTTTTTCTTGGAAGGAGGTGCTGCTAGAATTGTGTGGCGCAACGGTGAATTTTTTTGTGACATTCTATTTGACAGCATTTTGAAGGGAGGTGTTGTTGGCATTGCACGGCGCGACTTGTGGAGGTTTTTCCGACAGGTTCTAAATTTATGGTGGTGATTGTTTGGCATGATACTCGGTGGTGTGACTGTTTTTTATGTAGCACTGCGGCATTGACGCCGGAGGTGCTATTAATGTTGGGTGAGCGTCGCGATTGAGATTTGCATTTTTGGATAATCATTTGGTGGTGTGGCGGCAACGTGGGACCCAAATTGGAACCAAGTGAGTGGGGATTGAGACTGAAAAACGTATTGTGGCAGACATTTGGTGATCAAACTTGGTAACTGGTGGAGTTTGGATTGGTGATTGAGGTGGCGCTATTCTTGGTGGGCAAGATGCCGCTGGGACTGTAGCGGGGTCACGTAGGACTTGAAAGTGATAGCACCCTCCTCGAGGGTTATCTCGCGCTAGTCCTAGTGAGTGGCACCTGTGCCAGTGGTGACACTTGAAGGGGGACGCGAATTATCTTTTGTGAACAGGTCACGACGTGAGTCGTGCGACCGATCTCTTAAAAAAAATACTTGGCTTTCTTGAGTAAGCCGTTTCAACTTTGCTCAATGTCAGTTATGACTCAGCTTCCCTTACACACCTGTATGAACCCACACCTTGATTTACCTTGCTTTGAATTCAAGGAAAATGTGGAGTGAGATGTGTGATGTCATGAATGTGAAAAAAAAAAAAAAAAAGGTTGACTTTGGCAGGGGGATGAATGGTTTTGGATTAGTTCTTTTGTTGATTGCGCATGTGGGTAGATGGATGCATGTGAGAAGGGATCGGTATTATGCTTGTTCAAGGAAATATGAGAATGTTCACCTTCCTTCCACTTTTACCTATATGCATTTAAAAAAAAAAATATATAGTGAAAATGGTGGACTGACGAGTGTCGAAAAAATAAAATCCGTGGAAAAAGGACATGACGATAAGAAAATAATTCAGTATTTTCCCAAGAAATATCCCGTTCTATCTTGAACAACACTTTCTTTTTGTACCTATCCAAAGAGAGTTCAATGCTTATCTCTATCTTATTCTTCTTTCGTCAATCAAAACCCTGTCGGAGTATAAGGAAATGTCTACACCTAGTAATTGGGGCTTCTTCTCTCTAGGAGGCATTTGGGGCAGGGGTTCGTTGCTTTAGGAGTCGGCCCTGTTATTGACCCGGAGTGGACCGACCAACGGGGGAATACCATGTTGTATCACGGTGGAACCAACCCAACTTTTGGGATTTGAACAATGTGTTCGGACGAGGAGGAGGGGTATTCCAGACCACTTTCTAGAGGGTAGGATGTCTTGTGATAAGGGTAGCCGTTTTTCATACTTCCAAGTGGTGGACGACTGAATTCAACACCTTCTTGGGGTGGTCGTCTTAGGTGTCACCATCGTATGGGGAGCTGGCGCAAAAAAAAAAACAGTTCATGTTTAAATTGTGTTAAAGGAGTGCACATAGGCACTACCTTCGTGGTAGGACCGTAACACAAGAATCACGGTCCAGGGAGAGAAAGAGAGTAAAGTACAGAGATTGATATATATAAATTTATTCTGACAAAGTTACTATTTTGTCATTCAGATGTCCACAGGAGCAGTGATCCTCCGATTGTTCAGTAAGCGAGAGACGACAATAGAATGGATAACAGTGCCGAGACGATCACGTGCCGGCATGATACGAAAGGGACGCTTAGTCTATAATTCGCTCAAAGCTTTTTCGGAACAAGATGAACCGTGGTTTTGAGATGGAAATGCTAGGAACTCACTGTGGGATTATATTTTCTTAATAGAGCATAAACAACATATCATACAATATGAATTTGCGGCTCCTAATTCATCCCGGGATTACGGAGACATGAATCTCGTTGTGATTCATGAAGCAAATCCCGTTAGAGAAGACGTTCCTGAAATTAGAGGAATGTTTTTCTATATTGTATTATGGTTGAATGATCAGCAAGGACCTTTCAGTCTTCTTCATCATGTGAGACGGGTCGGAGCGAATATATTTATTATCTTTCTTTCAGACGAAATTGTTCGCTCTGAACGTTTTGACGTCACCTCGTTTGATGACGAGGCTTGTGAAATTTGGGAACGTCTCTTCTAATAGGCGACTCTTTCGGATATGCAGATGACTAGCGGACGACGAGATCTTACTCAGGCCAGATATCTGCTGGTTCGTGATACTATGGACGAGGAGATGATATGGCGCACAGAGTGACAATTACTTGTTCGAGATGGAGCGCCCACACGTTGGGTTGGTTTTGTCGGATTGCTCAGAGATGGACTAGGATTTTTTCCTAACTCGCGTGCGGATGTTCGTGCCAATGTGGACCAACTTCCGGAAGAATTTCATGAATATACTTTGTATTTTTATCGTATGAGTAACCTCTAATGCCTTTCTCGGGTCATTGTGAGCGTTAAAATTACCCTGTCCGGAGAGCGTTACGGCATTGTCCGGATTAAGGACACGACGACTAGGCACCTCTTTCGAATGCGACAATTGTTTCACGTCATAGTTTGGAGGCTAGCTTCGCAGATGGTTTCGCTTTATGGTACGCGAACGGTTCGGGTCAAGCAAGCGGGGCGGAAGCATTACCGCCTTAACTTTTGACGATGAAGAGCTCGCACGACTTGACCGGATTGAGGCTGAGGCCCGTGAGGGCCGACAACTCTATCGTGGCTAGACGCGCCTTTACGAGTCAGGTGCCAAATCGATTGTGCTATGGTAGAATCATGTTTATGTGATTTTGCAGGAGTAAATAATAAAAACAACAAAAATATTTTCGTAGATAGAATTGACGAGATGGATTGTATCTGGATTGCCCCAATAATTGCACTATCATGCTTATGCATTGAGGGGTAATCACATGCATGAAAACGCGCACTTGAAGTAAGTTGGAAATGATTGTGGGAATGTGGTGAAATCGAGAGTTCAAATTTCAGCCAAGAACCAAATCACTTGTTGATCTGCATGGTAGCAGTGAAATTTACTTGCGGAAGCTATTCGTGGCAAGTTTCGGTAGGCGTGATGTAGGATGATCCGTCCTAGTCTTTTCTTCAATTGAAACATAGTATTCGTAAAAACCTAACAAAAAAAATTGTTAGGTTTGCACAAAAAATTTTAAAGATTCCGATAGTACATTTTTCAGGCCTCCTACACGAACAAAATTTTATGTGAAGTAAATTAACTGCAAAAAAGGAATAGGAAAGTACTTTTTCAGAACCACTGGAAGTGATGAGGAGAGAAACAAGGTTTTTTATAAAAAATCACTACCTTGCAAAGCACCGTTTGTTCAGGCACCGAATTATCCCAATTTTTTGTTTATCTAAAAAAATCATATTTATAGTTCTATAAGGTATGTAGCACGACGAACCTATTCGAAGGTCTCCCAAACATGCACACATGCTCTCCTATTCACGAATATATTTGCTTGGATACATATATGATTTTTAGTGTTTTTTATTAAGTAATTTTTTATTTTTTAATTTTAAATTATAGTTGGCTAAGAATTTGAAGATGTCTTCCAGGCAAAAGTTGTTCGAATTTTTTTTTTACATAATATATATTTTTTGACAAGGGTTTTACAGTTATCTTAAAAATGGAGTTATATTAATTTATAGTTCTATAAGCTCGATTTTCCAAAATCAGGTTTTTACCAAACTCCAGAAAACGACTTATAGTTCTATAAATGAGTATTCACTGAAACTGTTTTTTTTAACATCTTTCGAGTTCGCCTTGAAGACCTTTAAGATTGTCTTGTTTGAGCTATGTTTTTTGTCAATCTACTAAGAACGATTTATAGTCCTATAACGTGCTCTTTGCTCGAAAAGATTTTCTTGCACATTTTGAGAACCGCTGGACTTTCTGCTTATTTTTTTGCCTCCTTTCTCGGGAAACAATTAAAAACGCTCTCTTTTATGTGTCAAAAATAAAAGTTTGACTTTAACTTTTTCATTCTATAAAAAATGTTAGGTTTTCTGGTTTTGTTAGGTTTTCACGAATACTATGTTTTGATAGTCTTCCGTTTTGGAACGACGATATAAAAGTTTCATCAGTCATAAAGATTGAGAATAATAATTTTGGCAAACCGGCTCATCAAGTCAAAGGTCAGATCTTTATTCATTTTTGTATAAGGTATGTGAATTTAGTTGTTTTGTTTTCAAAAGATTGTCAAGGGACTAGGATAAATTGGGGTTTCACGCTTGGTTGAGAGCGTCCTAGTCGACCGGCATCCGCTCCGCACCTAGGAGATCAACGTCGTAGGAACGGATGACGTCCGGGTTCACTTGGCGTTAACCAAACATATCTATACTACAGCGAACGAGCAAATGCCCTCGGCTGACCTACCTTTGCAATTGCATCTAAAAACTTTCGCACGTGGGTCAGTAGTTCGGTATGAATACGCCCCTAAGGGTGGTGACAGCCCCTTAAGGAGGGAAAGCTTATGCCCCGTGAGAACCTATCCTGTTGTAGGGGACCGAGGGATGTACAGCTGACGCACCCGGTTAGAACGGTGAAGGAGCGACGTGACCATAGTCGTCTTGGCAGATCGTGGGATTATTCTACATCGTTCTCGAGTCGTCTCTTGGTTTTGTTTTGTTTATCTCCTGCGTGACATGGTTGGGGGGGCTCTCGCCTTTGCGAAAAAAGGCGGGAGTCAATGTGCACGACAACGTGAACCATGCCCAAAACCTCAAATCGACCCTTCCCAAATCTGCATATTTTGCGGATTTTGGGTCGTCGTGTAATCATGCCCTAAAAGACCTTTCTCACTTAAAACCATCAAAATGTCACTCACTCTCTATTCGTTTCTCACTGGTTCCCCCCCTTCCCGACCGAAGTCTTCCCATCTTGCTTGTCTCATCCCTCTATTGACTAAAAGACCTTCACTGTGTATTACGAACGTCATTGAAATTTTGCACCCATGATCCTTTTGTTGTCTCATTCTTAAGCGGCTATGAAGCGAATGGATTGACAATGCAGAGTTGCAAGTGCCTGAATCGAATATGTCTTACATGTTGGTGATTATTACGCAGGGTGACAAGATTGTTGCGATGGACTGCAAGTCATCAGAAAGGTGCAATGAGCTAATCAACCAAGTGACTTGATGGCAACAGAAAAAATATGGGATTTTTATTCAAAAGTTTAACGTCTGTCGATGCATGCAACCAACTGTTGATAGTGTGTATATTTTCTGTTCACCGAAGGACAAGTTATGTGGTACACAGGAAGTGAAGGAAAAAAATAATTTTTACTTATATTACACATGAGATGGTATGTGGGTCAGTGTTGAACCCAATGTTGGCAGCATGTTGAAATTTTGTTGATCAACTGTTGAACATCGAACGACATGTTCAAGTCGTGATGGGAAGTGGACCCCCACGGTGACCCAAACACTGCCTCACAACGCATTTTGGTGAATTACGATCATTCTGGATGTTGCCCGTGTACTGTCCGTACCCGTATTCCTGTTCCATTTTATGCAGATACTAAAAGAGATGAATATATATGCAGCCTGGATATGTGCATTTTGTCCTCTCTTCCATTACCTGAAATAGACTATCTTTATTGGTTCACTACTATGTACCATTTTTCTTTTCTTCTCACCGTCGTGCATTTGTCGTTGCTCACACTAGTGAACCACTTCATTAACATGTTTTGCACATATGATGCATGTGGCACCAAATCTATGGTGATTTTGTCTTTATTACTCAGTTTAATAAAATAAACAAAGGAAATTGACAGCCAAACCTATATCGATACAATAAGCTAAGATTGGGTAGGACCACTATTGACCACATTCTTTGTCCGTCATCCGTAAAAAGGTAGTTGTCAAGAACACTTGCATACAACCACTGGAAGAAACGAGTAAAAGAGGGTGGAGGAGTGTTATTATTAACATGTAGATACAACATTAAAATGATCAACGATCATATAATTCCGCACAAACCACACCATGACTCCGATAGATACAACATGAAAACGGCGGACGATCATCATTGTCAAAATTAGTCTCCTGATACATAAACACGAAAAATTCATTGAAACTCGCAAGCGAAACTTTGAATCATCTCTCTCTCTCTCTCTCTCTCTCTCTCTGCATTTGTAAAGTCTTATGATACATGCCACAAAAATACATGGCTTACTAAAATTTTGACCAGCCCTAAGTTCATGTACTGTGCACCACAGCATCGCACATTTCGTCACAAACCCAGTATTAGAGTCTTGCACTTAAAGTTTATATCTCTCGTTCTCTCCCTGATTCACTGCCACGTGGTTTTGCAAGAACTTCAAACTCATAATCATCTTCAGTGAGTTTTGTGACACGAGCCGTATTGCTTTGTCTGCCAGGTGTTCCTGCGTTGAAGAATGCCACAACCTTTTCGGCAACCGATGTTGTGCGGTCAAACTTGAATATTAAAAAACTCATTACAGTGTCGCGATTACGCACCGACGTCATAATATCCTGCTTAATTGCTGCTAATTTCTGAATCTGCTCTGATGTTTTGATTGTCTTCTTAGTCTGTTCAATTTCAGACCGCACAACAAGTTCTGCAAATGCCAGTTGTTGCAAGGTCACCCCGACCCCTCCATCATCCTTTCCCATCTGAAAAATTTTCTCTATCGCTGTCTTGAATTGTTTTGCACCCCACGGATCATTGCCCAGTTGTCTCCATGATTTGTTTCTCTGCATCTCTGCCCGCAAGTTCTTGCGCACTTCCTGTTAGTGGTCCATTTCTGCACATCGCAGGAGTGATAGCTCCTTCTCTGCCCAAAACCAGTGTTTCAACTCCCATGTTATCTCTCCTCTCACCGTTGTCATGACTCTGTTACATTCCACCAACACTGACCGCACTCTTGCATTATCCATATACATACTGAGTCCCTCCTTCACATTTTTTCCTAACATGTTTGTTGTTGATTGCAGAGATGCGAAGAAGTCGTCCTCCGAGGGGTACATTGTTGCGTCATTCGTCGCAGTGAATGCATACGCCTTTGCGATTTAACGAAATAATATATCCTTTGCTTTCTTAGGAAAATATATATTGCCTATGTCGGTTGTCTGCTCGTGGTATTCTCTCTTTTTCTGTATGTTTGACGCTTCTTCGACAATGTTGCCCCCTGGTATGAGACAATGGAAAGACATAAAAAGACATCAAACAACATACATGCCACAACAACACACGATTTTGTTAATAGTTTTGTAATATTTGTGAACTTCTTTTTGTGCATCATTATAAGGAGGACATATACGAGGTTTGAGGTTGTGAACGACTACTTTTAATAATGAACTTACATTGTTGCGACGACGACTCCTTGCGCACCAACTACTTGTTCGTCTCAACTTTTTCTCTCACCCCTCGTCCACATGTTCCTTCACTTTCACGTTTTCTCTTCAGGTTACTCAGTGACTTCTAACTATCCTCGCCATTGCTATAGTATGAAGTTTCCTCTTCTTCATCATCGTTCGCGTCATTGCTTACACTATCGCTTTTCTGTTCTGCACCACTCTCCTCTTCTTCTTTTTAATCTCCTATTGTCTCTAATTCACTATCATCGCCCTCGTCGTCTGTTCTCGCATTTTCCTCGCTTTCAGAATGAGATGCATCCTCCATGGAGCGCTGCGACAGGTTCGCTTTCGCTCGTGTGCTGCTTTCAACAACATCCGCTCCCCTCAAATCCGTTGTTTCGATAATTTTGTGAACTTCGTTGCCAAGTCTTGCAAGTCCTTGATCTGTGAATGACTTTTTATTTGATGTTTTTGGTGGCCGACTCTCACGCATTGGATGACCTTTTCTTGACTTTGGAGTCACAAGGGCTGAATCATCTCGTCTTTTCGATCTCTCTCTGTCCTTCCTTCTTGATGACACGGTAACCAATGCACGCACTCTGCAGATCTCGTTCTCCAATCGTCTCTTTGATTTCTCGTTCCCGCTTCGTCTGTGTCTCCGCTTTGCTATCTCCGAGTCCAACTTTGATGTTTTTTTCACGCTTGTTTTTTTCTCATGATGCTTGAGGGATCTGCTTAGATCCTCGTACTTCGGCCTCATCATTTAAAACACACGTATTTTAGGCACCAGGGAATGTGGATCATTTTTATATTTTCGCAACACACACCTTTTTACACACACACACACACACACACACAGAGAATATATATATATATATATATATATATATATAAATAAATGGTACTTCGATTAGCATTCCGTTGGATTGTGACAGTCTTGTACTGTGTGTGTGTGTGTGTGTATGTGAGAGAGGGAGTGTGCGTCTGTGTGTGTGTGTGTATATGTGTGTGAGAGAGAGAGAGAGAGAGAAAGAGAGAGATTATGCTTCTTTTAGGAGGCGGGCATGTACAGATTTACATCTGTTCTAGAGAGTGTGCAAGCGAGCCGACACGCGGCTTCCTCTGCAACAATATTCGCATTTTGTGACCTCCGCAGTCCGACCATAGTTTTCTTTAACTACAAACATCCTTTTTTTTAGTATAGATAGCAGGTGGGACACACAATCCACGACGAACCGCAACAATTGGCGTTTGTTAGCTGCCGCGATGAAATCGTCAAAATTATCGGTCGTTAGTGGAATATGACACAATTTGTCAGTCAACGACAGCGCAGTGCTGGCAAAAACACACGGATAATTGTGTTGAATACTGAATGATTGGAGACACATAACATCCTTGCATGTAAGTATTGTGTGCAACTCATTCGAGGATCGCATGTCTGTCACACCATCTTGTACCTTCAAGTTGAGATCGTCATCGATGTCGACATTGGGGATAACCCTTTCCTGCTTGCGTGATACTTCTAGATCTCCAGAAATCAAGCGTCCACATGCGTATTGTAATGTGTCTATGATATCCATGCAACCGTTAACCAAAGTATCGTTTTTGGTAGGAATATCTCCGCCCACCCATGCTTTATCTTCGCCCCCAACGTGTGCACATGCGGTATAATGTCATGTTGTTTCCAAACAATAAAAAATACAATACTGCGAGAATGTCAACAGGTGCACCATGCTTTCGTCGGATGCGCACCCCGAGGCAACTCCCTCGTCCTGGCTATTGTAAGAAGCCCATCCTTCCCTCAAAACACATTTTTCGTTGTTTGTACATCACACAAGGTCCCATGCAGGGCTCTGCACTGTTGTAGACCGTCTTGGATTGCGCATCTCTAACAGGTCTTCAAACTCTTTCACTCTCTTCTTCAAATTTTCGTTCTCCGAAACATTGGCATGCCACGCTTGTCGCAACCAGACCACACTGCGCATTCTTTGTTCCGAGTCTGCCAACTTGTCAGCAAGCTGAAGTTTAACACGCTCGAGCTCTTCTCGGGATTGTGTTAACAATTGCTTATGGTGATGACTATCTAATGCGAGGTTAGAGATCTGTCGCTGTTGGTTTTCGATCTCTGCCCTGCATGCTCTCAACACGGTCGTTGTGCTTTCATCGTGTCTCGCCTCCACTTCTGTGTCCATGTTTCAGTCACAAACTTATACTTCACGCAATTGGTCACTTGCGTTAGGCACCATACTTTTCTTACATGCGAACGACGACCACCCCACTAGACATCTGGAGAATATGGATCCGTGTCAGATACTTTCCAACTTATATGCATTCATGTGAACTGTCTTCTGAGCAGGGAATCCCTATTGTAAAAGCTTGAGAGAGAGAGTGTGAGAGAGAGAGAGAGCACTTGGCAGCGCCGCATAATGTCATCATCATCATGTTCATAATCATCATGTTCATAATCATCATAAGTAGAAAAAGCGACACCTAAAAAAAAAAAAAAAAGCAGCTTCTTGCCGCTTCACAAGTAAAAAACATAAGAGCAACCACAGGGAAAACATACACTTAACATATCTTACAACTTGTCGGAAATCATACAATGTGAACTCCCACATTTTCTCTATAATATATATATGTATATGTATATATATATATATATTGGTATTGACGATATATATGTGTATCTATCTACCAATAGAAAAATTCCCATGAGAAATTAAAATTGAAAAAACATTTAAAAAAAAAAAAATCCTTCACATTTATAAATTATTATTCAAATGTTCGTCCAATTCTATTTTTTTCAGTTTTATTTGATAAGTTCTCGTTTAAATATGAGTTTTCCCTTCCAACTACATCTATTTGTTCAAGATGGAATACAAGTATGGATGAGTTTATGAAATGTTTTAATTAAACTTTCATTTTACTACAATAAATATCTTCTAATTTGAATTGGATTAACCAATTTATGACTGAAAATATTTACTTAGAATAACAATCCAATTAAAATATTTCATGAACTCGTCCAGACTTTCCTTCCATCTCTAACATGCTGTTCAAATAAGGAGGGATACCCTATTCTTGGAAGGAAAGTTTTCAAATAAAGAGGAAATTTTTAAAATTGGAATGACATTTTTTTAAGATGGAATGAAAATTTAAAATTTAGAATGTAGTTTTAATATAGAATGATTATTTAATTATAGGAATTTTTTTTGTTGACTTATATATATATATATATATATATACACAGAAAGAGAGAGAGAGAGAGAGAGAGAGAGAGAGAGAGAGAGAGAGAGAGAGAGAGAGAGAGAGGTGCCACTTGGCAGCACCAGCCTGTGTGCCTGCCTGCCTGCCAACCTGCCAGCCTTTCTCCCTCCCTGCATGCCTGCATCCCTGCTTGCTTGCCTGCTCACCTGCCTTCCAGCCTTTGTGTCTGTCTGCATGTGTGCCCGCCTGTGTGGATGTCTGTCTCCCTCACCTCTTGCGCCAGTGCGCACGTCCAGCCCGCCTGCTAGCGCAAGTACAACCAACCAAAGCAGCAGTGTGGCCGCATTGCCTGCTCAGGCTAGAATTCACCTGCCCCTGGGCTCTCACTTTCGTATATGGAAACTGTGGCCTGCGTGTTGGGGCCGAGTACCATCAGGTCAGCCCAAAGTGTCTGCGTCCTGGCCCAATTTCCGACAGTGGCATGGTCCTCGTGCAGTTAGGCACGCCCAGGAAGCCATGAAGTCTCCAAGTGTTTGGCACATTCTCATTGGCTCGCAGAAGATGTCTGACGACAATGTCGCTTACCTCCCTGCCTGCCTGCCTGTCTGTCTGCATGGTTGCCCGCCTGTGTGGATGCTCGTCTCCCTCACCTCTTGCGCCAGTGCGCGCGTCCAGCTCGCCTGCTAGCGCAGCTACAACATGGCAAAGCAACACGTTGGCCGCATCGCCGGCTCAGCCCAGAATTCCCCTGCCCCAGGCTCTCACTTTCGTATATGGAAAGTGTGGCCTGCGTGTAGGGGCCCAGTATATTCAACTCGGCCCAAAGTGTCTACGCCCAGTCCCGATTTTCGATACTGGCCTGGTCCTCGTGCAGTTAGGCACGTCCAGGAAGCCCTTAAAGCTCGAAGTGTTTGGCACATTCTTATTGGCTCGCAGAAGATGTGTGACAACAATATCGCAAGAACATGGTCCGCAACTACTGAATGATGTGTCGGCCTGTCACTGCGTCTGCCCTGGGGCTCAACCGAATTAGCCCTGGCCTCAACCGCACAACGCAGCTGTTGCTTCTGGAACGAGCCACGGAAGACTGACATTGATTTGTAAGCAACTACCGTGCTACAACTGTCTGTTTCCCCCGATATAAAAAATGGTGAAAATTGGTCTCTCGTGGATGAACAAGCCCTACTAGCAACTGCTACTAACTGTTGGTACTGTGTAAAATAGGCCTCTTGTGGATGAAATGGCAGTACAACTTCAGCTTCTACTAGCCGCTACTAACTGGTGTAACTGTCTGTGAACTGTGTGCGTCTGTTTCCACACACACACACACACACACACACACACAACCGCACACGAACACGCACACGCACACACACACACATACCCATAGACGCACCCACACACACACACACACACGCACACACTCACAAATAGATGTGGCCCTATGGACCACGGACCACAGATGCTACGACTGTAAGCATTTGCCGTGCCGCAACTGTTTGTTTCCCCAGGTACGGAAAATGGTGCGAATAGGCCTCTCGTGGATGAACAGGCCCTACTAGCAGCCGCTACTAACTGGTGCTACTATGTAAAATAGGGCTCTCGTGGATGAACTGGCAGTACAACTTCAGCTGCTACTAGTTGCTACTAACTGCTGCAACTATCTGTCTCACTGCGTTTGTTTCCACAGAGGCACACACACACACACACACACACACACACACACAGCCGCACACGAACACGCACACACACATACACATACCCACAGACGCATATACACACACACAAACACGCACACACTTACACATAGATGTGGCGTGCACCCAAGTTCACAATTGTGTATCCTCACTCCAAAACAAATTGTCTGTGTATGTGTAAACGACCCTCTCTCTCTCTCTCTCAACCAATCAAGTTGATTGGTTAATTGATAGGTGAAATTTAATATCTGCAATGACCGATCATCCACGGATGTTTTTTTTTTTTTTTTTTCCTTATGCTGAAGGGACCAAGCAGGCAAGTCTGCCCTTATGCCCCCTCCGTAGCCCTGAAAAATTAAGTTAATATCATGTGGCCCTATGGACCACGGATCAGATATTAAACTAATCACAACAGATACTGCGAGGATCAGGCTCCTCGGCAGGCGTAAGGGCCCCAATTGGCAAATCTGCCCGCCCTAAGTGAAGGCGGGCCTGACAAATCACGAGAGACCCATTGTTGTAAATATCGCATTTTGGGTTTCAGACAGTTGCATCGCGTCAGTTGGTTGAGGGAACCCAAGCCACTAGCAGCAGAAATTTCCAAGGCCTACGCGACCTTTTTCAAAGCTGGCCCTGAGCCACATCGACAGCATCACGCACGAAAACCAGTCAGACCGCGTAACCGAACGGGGCCCAGGGCACCAACAACATCAGCAGAGGCCCATCTTGATATGCCCTACTGGACATGCCCATCCGGACATGCCATACCGGAAGACGTGGGTGAAAGACAAGGACAGGGAGGAGACGTGGGTGAAAGACAAGGAGGGGAGAGAGTGGAGAGATGAAGAAGATGCTGTGAGGCTTATACCTGGTATTGGCGGTGGTCTGCATTGGGCAACATCTTCAAGTACTTTGGTGGTTGTTGGCGTCAACAGTTGCGTTGTCCATTCGTTGGCTAGCAGTTACTAGGTGAGAGTAGGCTGGGCGCCATGCGCCAAGTACGAGATAGGGCCTGGATACTTGTATTGGTGTTCACAAGAGTGCAACCATTGATATTCTTTCATTTATAATTCAACTACTGACTGGAATCAAACACAGATTTGTTTCCTAACATGAGCAGGCCTTGGCATATTGCATATCCATCAAAACTCGAATTTTCACAATCTGTAAAACAACAGTTTTAGGCATGGGCCACTCCGCAAATCTAAACCATCTACCAATTTTTTTATTTTTTTTTTAAACAATTGCTCCAACTACTATTTCTGCTTGATTGATTATAACAAAGATGTGGCCCTCAGATTAGTAAAGATTCTCCCTAATTCTCTGCTTGATCGATTATAGCAAAGATGTGCCCCTCAGAAGCGGTCGGCGTACGATGACGTGAACACACCATTGGGGATGATTGGCTAGTGCGAGTCATTTCTTCACACACAAAACCGTAAGGCACAACACTTGGTCCCCAGTAGTGAACCGACTTTAACACACACACCTCTTCTGGTTCTCTTACTCTCTCTCTCTCTCTCTCTCTTGCGACAATTTTTTATGCTTTCCACTGTCTCTGTGATGCCATCTTAAGGTCTTGAAAAAAGATTTTTCCTCACGTACATCTCTTGGCAGTCCCTTTTTTTGATTCTTTTTGTTTTTCCAGATGAAATAGAATGTTGTGTAGCGAGTGAGTTATTTATTTTGTTTTTTTTTTTCAACTGAGTAAGTTCTGAATAATGAGTAATGAGTTATATGAGTCCAGAAGTGCAAGTCAGACAACACGATAGTAGAACACAAAGGACCTGCCTCCACTACTCACCACATGCATGGAGGTGCACTATTTCATGTTGTAACCGAAGATTCATTCAAAGAATGGACAAAAAAAAAAATGCCCTCGTGGCCTGTTGGATCCCTCATGCCCTGTTGGATCCAATATCAAATCTCCAACATGCAATATCCAATTTCAAGTTCCGCCATATCTCCATTGAACTAATCTTTATCTTCATCTCGAATCCCCATCTCCCATGTCTCTCACCATCTTTATTCTCCATCTCCCATCCTCTCATTAACTACATCATCTTCGCATGCTTTTGCTCCCAATTCCAATAAATCATGACGTTCGCTTTCCTCTGTTCGCAATGAACATGGTTCTCCATCTCCATCTTTATCTCCATCTCCATCTCCATCTCTCAATCTTCATCTCCATCTCTCCAACTCCATCTCTCCATCTCTCCATCTCCATCTCTCCAGCTACAGCTCCATCTCCAGATCCCGCTCCCATTTCTTCCCCGGTGTCTCTTCCTCCCTCTCTCTACTCACTGTGCCCCTTCGCTTCTCGTGTAGACGTCTTCACCCGAATTGAACGTACGGTAATTGTGGCTGCATTTGGGCGGACTGTCATTCTACATACAGTGATAATGACGGTACGTTTTATTCGGGTGCAGACGGTAGACGTCGGCAATAGCAGATCCCTGAGGCACCATTCGTCACTATGTATGTTTTCATCCTCCAGCGGTCGGAATCAAGAGACAGGAGAGAGGCAGGGAAAGAGAGGGCAAGGGAAAGGGAGAGCGGAAAGGCGCAGGAGGAAAGAGGGGGCGTGGGAGGGGAGGGGGGACGAATTTGAAAGAAAAAGGGGAGAGAAAAGAAAGAAAAGAGAATGGAAGAGGAGGAATCCAAGAGAAAACAACAGAGGGAGAGAGAGGAGAAGAGAAAACTAAAGATTAAAGCAAAAGAGAGAGAGAGAGAGAGAGAGAGAGAGAGAGAGAGAGAGAGAGAGAGAGCGGAGAGCGGGGGGGCAGAGAGGAGGGAAGGAGGGAGAGGAGGAGGAGGAGGAGGAGAAATCGAGGAACATGGAACATGCCGAATAACAGCGAGAGAGAGAGGGAAGGAAGAAAGACAGAGAGAGAGAAAGAGAGAGAAAAAGAGAGAAAGAAAGTGAAAGAAAGTGAAAGACAAAAAAAGAGAAAAAGTCGAAGTTATCACCTCCTTCCATCGACGAAAGCGAAAATTGTTTGTTTTTTTCTCTCGTTTTTATGTTTCTTTTTTTTTTATCCCATTTTAATTTCTCTCATTTTTGTCTCTCATTTTTTTCTCTGTTTTTTTTCTGTCTTT
>BFEA01000571.1:240920-252763 GCA_003427395.1 Chara braunii
TTTTTTTTTTTTTTTTTTTTTTTTTCACTGTGTGCATCCTGATCTCAGAATCAACGTTCCAAATGTCAATACAAGCCATGTTGTTTTCCCCATTGTTATAACTTTAACGCTTTCTACTCCAGCATCCAGCAGTGGAGAACAAGCACGACATTTCTGAATGTGCAAGGAAATAAGCAAATGGAACGGCGAAAAACCAAGTTGTGACATCCTACAGAAAACCTGACGTCGTTGAACCGAAACTGAAAGCTTGAATCAAAGCAAGATTCACACCTCATAGGAGAGAGAAAAGTCCTGACGTCTTTTGATAATGAAAGCCCTTCCAATGTCTTCGATCACTGATACAACAACAACATAACCTTCCCTAAGGCTGTTGTTCCCCCCCCCCCCCCCCCCCCCCCCCCCCGATTACGATCCGTAAGAGCAGTAATGAGATCGGACTAGCGATCACGATAAAAGGTCTGGCAACGAGCTGCATCCTAATCAAGGTGGTCATCGGGATTACTAATCCTGATGACCACCTTGATTAGGATACAACTCGTTGCCAAACCTTTCATTATTGCATCCGGGATGAACTCGCAGTTAGATGTGTAGGATGATCAGTTGCCTACGCTCAATTGATTATCATATCCTTTGTCAACTCAAGTCCCAATGAGAGCAAGTAAAGGGTTGTTGCACATGAGAGTAAAGTTTCATAATGTTTTTATCTAGTTCGTAACTTTGCTGAAGTATTGCTCATTGAAGATTGTCATGTTTTTTTCACATTCTCATCTCCTTTTCCATGTTTAGTTTCTAAGTCTTGGTCGCCGTAAAAAACCTTAGGGCTCTGCTTAGGGGTTGAGTAGGGCTTTGAAGTGGGATAGGTTACAAGGGATCTCGCTGCTTGCGGGGATCAGAAAAGCATCTATAGTTGGAAGGGGAGGGGTTAGATAGAAAAGTCACGAGACAAGGTCCTCTAGGAGATAAACTGACATTCAGTCCGTCCATAGGTTGAAGTAACAAGAACGGTTGGAGGGCTTAGTACGTACTGCTGATCTATGGCCGGTGTCGTCAACGATAATGGTCTTATTAATGATTTTGTGTTGCGGGTTCCCTTAGGCATCGAATAGGGTAGATTGTCGTTAAATCACTAGTACTTCCTAAAGTCGTACTCAGGTGTCACATTGTCGTCGTGTGATGCTTATTGCCCGGTATCAAACAATCCAACGCTTGAGACGATGTCAATGTTTGTGGAGATATCCCTATGTAAGCGGGAATGTGTTATCCTACACTAGTGTATGTAACATTAATTGTCATAACTCAAAAGGATAATGCCAAACCGTTGAAATGATTGAAAGAGGGAAACAAAATGAAAAATTAAAGAAAAAGTGAAAAAGTAAGAGAATTAGGAGTATAAATGATAAGTAATTATTGTACGTAGAATACCACATAAAAGTTTTTTATATGAAAATTCATACCTAAACGATATGGAGGCAAACGTAGATAATATGTAATAATTATATGTTTAGAGCAATAATAAAGTTTGAATACATAAAAACAATATCGTTGGAATTGTTGATATTTAAAGGCGCAACCCAATACACAGGATTCATGAAAACGCAACAAAACCACAAAACCTAACATTTTGTATACAGTGAAAAAGTAGAAGTCTAACTTTTATTTATGATATTAAAAAAAAACACGTTTTTGATCATTTTCCGAGAGACAGGGCAAAAAATCAAACAAACAGTCGAGCGATCCTCAAGACGTGGAGAAAAACTCTTTCTTGCAAAGATCCTGTTATAAGACTATAAGTCATTCTCAATAGACTTGCAGAAAAGCAGATCTCCAATAAAACAAACTCGAAATTTGTAAAAAAACAGTTTTTATGAATTCTGACATATAGGACTATATGCCGTTTTCAACATTTATAAACTCTATAAAGCAATTTTGAAGTTAACGGTAAAATCTTTGTCAAAAAATATATGTTATGTAAAATAATAGCACAAACAATTTTTGTTTCGGGGGCATCTTCAAATTAATAGTCAAACGCAAGCTAGAAATAAAAAACAAAAGAAAAATAAAAATAATAATAACATTTAATAAAAAGGAATTTTGCCCTCAAATGAGAGTATATTATGGCGAACGTACTATTAACAAACAAGATAACACGTTTGCATGTTCGTGAAACCATCGAACATGTTTGTCGTGATATACAACTTATAAGACTATACACATGATCTTTTAAGATAAAAAAAACATAAATATTTCAATTTATAAATATACGATGCTCTACCTAGTAATAATTTACTGTGGAAATTTTTGCTTTTTTCCTTGTCAATTCCAGTCGTTCTAAAAAAATATTTTTTCATTTTTTTTTTTTTTTTTTTTTTTACTTCACAAAGAATCTTCCCTAAAAATTGCACTCTCAGAATCCTAAATAAATTTCGTTCAAACCCAACATTTTTTTTGTTGGGTTTTCACGAATCCTCTGTTCCAATTGATATTTATGTATTTAAATCATCCAAAATAAGAAAATAAATATAAATCTTCAAGTTATTATAAATAGTACAGTTAACGATGATATTGACCAAATTACTTATGAGACGACGCACCGTCAAACTACAGAGTTATTGTATGTAAAATGTCATACAAAAATGCTCATGCATGAAAATTCATATCTAAACGATATGGAAGGCAATCGTCGATAATACGTAATGTATATACGTTAAGACTCATACAAACATTTTCATACATGAAAACAATGTTCAAACGACATGGAAGGCAAACCATAAAAGCACGATTCTCATCGTGTGTGTATCGATGCTCCAAGCTTGTTCCCCAACCTCGACAGAATTGAATCTTAGGGTATATATTATGGACAATAATAATAGTATTGTGATGAAAAACAAGATATGAGTTTTACAGTCATTGCACTATCTGTTTCCTCATTGCACCAGCTTGTCTTAGCACCGACAAGATGAACCCAATCCTTATACTCATACGTCATTAAGATTAAGGATTTGTGGAATTGAACTATCCACTTTTATACTTACTTCTTATTCAATGTGTCCTATGAATGAGGTTTCGAAAATCATCTACAAAAACTTATACCCAACTGTTGGCAAAATTTTTGAACCCAACCGAATAGGGTTTATGCTCTCAGGGTACCCAAGGCGTAGTGTATGCTAATGAAAAAAGACTTTCGTTATTTTTTTTTTTGTGCTGGGGTTTCCCAGAACCTTGTCCTAGGGTCAATCCCTGCCCGGGCACCCGAGCGTACATCCAGGCAAAAATTGCATGTCGAGCGTCCGGAAAAAAACAGTCTACAAAAAAAGTGAGTAAAAAAAAAAATCTGATATTTTTAGGGTAAGTTGAATATAACATCAGAATGTTATTGTCAGGTGAAGACGATAGCCAAACACTTGAAACATACATAAAAGTAGGACACGCCTAACTGATATGCATAAATAAATCAAATAAATATATTTTATAGCGCAAAAACTGACAAACATAAATATGAATGCAAGTCCTTGCAAATTGCAATGCAATAGAAAAATTTCTCAAAATTAAATAATCATTCGAGAATAAAATAAAATTTTAAATTTTTTATTTTTATTCCATCTTAAAAACATTTATTTCACTTTTTAAAAAAATCATCTTACTTCAAAACTTTCATTCAAAAAATGGGGTATCCCTACTTATTTGAACTGCATATTAAAGATGCAAATTTTTTTGGAAGAGTTCATAAAATATTTCAATTGGTACAACAAAAAAAGTTCCTTAAATTAAATAATCATTCTAGAGTAAAATTACATTTCAAATTTTAAATTTTGATTCCATCTTAAAAAATGTTATTCCAATTTTAAAATTTTTCGTTTTTTTTGAAAACTTTCTTTCCAAGAACGGAGTATCCATTCTTATTTGAACTGTATGTTAGAGGTGAATTGAAAGTCTGAATGAGTTCATGAAATATTTTTATTGGACGAAGGATTTTCAGTCATAAATAAGTTAATCCAATCTAAATTAGAACATATTTGTTGTAGTAGAATAAAAGTTTAATTAAAATATTTTATAAACTTGTACAAATTTTCATTCCATCTTGAACAAATAGATGTAGTTGGAAGGGAAAGTTCAGATTCAGACGGAAATTATCAAATTAAATTGAAAATTTTAGAATTGGACGAACATTGGAATTATAATTTATAAATCTGAAGGATTTTTTTTTTTATCGAATGTTTTTTCAACTTTCATTTCTCGTGGGAATTTTTCCATTGTATGTCATTTTATATAAGGATTTTCAATCATAAATGAGTTAATCCAATATACATTAGAAGATATTTGTTGTAGTGGAATGAAAGTTTAATTAAAACATTTCACAAACTCGTCCAGACTTTCATTCTATCTTCAACACATAGATGTAGTTGGAAAGAAAACCCTATTTTTATACGATAACTTATCAAATAAAACTAGAAATTTTAGAATTAGACGAACATTGCAATGATAATTTTTAAATATGAAGGATTTTTAAAAACAAAATATTTTTTCAACTTTCATTTCTTGTGGGAATTTTTATGTTGTTTAACAAACAAATAACCATCAATTGCAAAAGTATAACTTGAAAGATATTCACACAAACAAAAGATAAGACAAATATTAGAAAATAAATATCCACTAAGTCAGGGTAACCGGCGTTCGAGACGGGCCGAACGCCCGAACCTGAACACCCGAACGTATGGGACCCTTTAGGGATGCGTTCGGTCGTTCGAGCCTAAAGCGGATAAAAAAAAAAAAAAAAAAAAAAACCCGAAAAAAACAATGTTAAAAAGAAAAATAAACAAAACAAGATTTATCTGAACATTACATCAAAATTCCTTGTTAAATTTGAAATAAAAATAAATAATAAAAAATAAATACTAATAATTAAAAAAAAAAAAAAAAAAAAAGTTAAATTTAGTGAGTTCGCGAGTACGTTTTTGATACGGCAATCTTTGGTGATTTTTCATTTTTTTTTTGAAAAGCTAAATACCCTTCAAATTTATATATGTGTACTTCAGATAATGCGAAACACACTAAAAAAATTTCAAAAAAATATAAAATTGTTTAGACCCCGAACTAAAGTGAAAACGAAAAGTAAAAAGTGAAAAAAAACGTGGGCAAGCACGTTTTGACACAACCATCTTTGATAATTTTTAATTCTTATTTGGTTAAGCCAAATGACTTGAAAATTTTTAGGAGTGTACCTCACGTTGTCTAGCGTATCGGCCCCCGCGCGAACGAGGGTCCTCCCGGCCATGTCACGCAGGAGTTTAAACAAAAACTATTGAGACAACTTGGGGACGACGCAAAACATTCCGTGAACCGCCGAGACGACCGCCGTTGCGACGTCCCTTCACCGCTCTAGCCGGGTGCGCCAGCTGTACATCCCGCGGTCCCCTACGACAGGACAGGTTCCCACGGGGCATAAGCTTGCTTCCCTAAGGGGTTGTCACCACCTTTAGGGTCAGATCCTTACCGAGCTACAAACCCACGTGCAAAAACTTTTACATGTAGTTGCAGAGGTGAGTTAGTTGAGGGCGTTTGCTCGCCCGCTATAGTATAGGTACGTGCTATTAAAACGCCAATTGAACCCGGACATCGTTCGTTCATTAGGGCACCGATCTCCTAAGAACGAAGCGTACGCCCATCGACTAGGACGATCTCAATCACGTGTAAAACCCACAGTATCCTAGTCCTTTTAGACACCAATCAAAAGATAGTTAAATGACCACACATAATTATATAAAAAGGAATCGAGCGTAGTCAACAGGAAAATATATTCAATTTGAAATGATGACAGATAGAATCCAAATCTCCATTAGATAAATTCAATAATAAAGGATCGAAATACAATCCGACCATCTCAGGTCGAACATCACGAAACAATCATACAACCACCAACGAGAAGTTGACTATCGACAATAATATTGATGCGACCAACAAGGTAGTCGCACTGCCTTAGTTTTGACTTGATGAGATGCGCTGTCAAAGTTATCCATTCCAACCTACCGTCGACCTAAGATTAGACATGCATACACTTATTGCCTTACGTTCCTAATCTTTTCGATGACAGACTGCTTTGTGGATGATTCTTTATCAGGTGTATTGCTTGAGGTGTTGCATGCCTCACCTTGTAGGAAGTGGTCTGGGGTACTCCTCCTCCTCACCCGAGCACTCTCAGAAGTCGGACCGTCTCCACCGAATCGGCAAAGTAACCCCCCGTAGAACGGTCCACTCCGGGTCGATAATAGGGTCGGTTCCGAAAGCAACGAACCCCCGCCCCAGATGCTTCCTGGAGAGAGAACATGTGTCCACTACAAGTAACTTTGAATTGTTTTAATTTTTCTAAGTTCATGATAACTTAAGCAAAGGGAAATCAAAAGGGATAAATAATGAGAATCATTTGGATAGGTATAGGCAGATAAGGTCATTCGGAATAGAAGCGGTCAATCCTTGAGAAAAGTTAAATTATGCTTTGATTCTCTTTCTGTTTTCAAAATTCTTTTTTTCATGGCACCCATCAATTATCCTTCAATAATAGCAAGCAAGTTTACCTGACTCACTAACGAAAAGAAAATGGTAAGGTGACGAAAATTCTCCGTCATTTTATCAAATAGCATTTTGCCTCACTTTTGTACATAGTCTTTTTACTCACCTGCACACCATGCAGACAACGCAATTAAAAGAAGACAAGCAAAGTCCCACTACTTACGTCAGACCCACCTTTTCACTCATGCATGACGCCCACAACCCAACTCAACCTTTTCTCCTGAACATTCAAAGCAAAAGGGTCAGGCAATTTGTGGGTGCACACAGGTGTGAAGGGAGTCTGAGTCGTCCACTGACCTTGAGTGAAGTGGTGCCGAAGCAGCGTCCTCGCTCACTCAAGAAAGCCAACCAACAAGTCGTGTGTGCCGCCGAAAGCTGTAGTCTCAAGGAATATCCTGATCAAACTACCTCTCACTCGCACGCCTCATTCATGGTAACCCAAGCGTGAAAACGGCAAGCCGCACGCGTCCCAACAAAAACACTCAATCTGATACCACGTCAGTCCCAACTGGTCCTAAGCGGTCCCAGATGGTCCCACGCGGTTCTAGGTGGTCCCATGCTGTCAAACACTTCGTCGAATGACTACTGAGTCGAAAACCGCTTCCACCTTACTTCTCAAAAAAATAACCGGTGCCGGACCTCAAAACCTCATATGTCGAAACTGCCGCAAATGGCCGTTCGCATCCCACGTCAGTCCCAACTGAACCCAGGCAGTCCCAAGTAATCCAGTCCCACTGCCACAAGTGTTAGGTAGTCCCAACTACAAAACATTTATCTCATGTGCCACATAAAAAAAAAAATTAAAAAAAATCTGCCAGTCACACTCAAATTTCGTACTTTCGCATGTCGTCAACCGTCACCATGTCACGTTGGTGCTGCCGTACATACCAATGGTAGCAGACCTTCACTAAGAAAAGCAGATGCCGCGCCACAACCAAAAACCTTTCAGCGCAGTAAAAAAAAAATCTCCACTGCCATGCCGCACGTCCCACCGTCGTACCGCAACTCCACTATCATGCCGAACTCTCGTCGGAAAATGGCAGCACGTCATCGCGTCGTGCCCCGAAAAAAAAAAAAAAACGGCAGCGCTCCGCCGTGCCGTACCACCATAAAAAAAACGGCAGGGCTTCGCCGTGCTGTAAGTACACCGCAAAAAAGACGACGGCGCTTCGCTGTGTCGTACCACCGTAAAAAAAAGGGCAGAGCTTTCCCGTGTCATACCACTGCAAAAAGATGGTGGCGCTTCGCCGTGCCGTACCACCGCAAAAAAAAACGGCAGTGCTTTGTCATGCCGTACCACTGCAAAAAGATGGCGGCGCTTCGCCGTACTGCACCACCGCAAAAAGACAATGGCGCTCCACCGTGATGTATTACCGTACCGTGAAAACAGTAGCGTCACTCTTCAAAACAAAGTGTCGCCGACGTGCCGTGAAAACGGCAACGTCATACCTCAGAATAAAGGTGTCGCGCCAAAGCTGCAGTATTTCGGCAGCATAAACCCACCACTTGTCGTGCTTTCCGTCGCTCCTTTCTACGCTCCGCTGCCACTCCTCATCACGTTCCGCGGCCGCTCCTCACCACGCTTCAACATAATCCCCTAGGGACCAGCCTGCGAAGGTGGAGCACAGTGCTCCAGCCAAGGCTATACTTGTCTCCTCCTTCGTCGCACTCCTCCGCAATCCTCCAGCTTCACCGACAACACTCCTGCCTCCTCTCCAACACTCCAGCGGTGAGGCAAGTGTGCTGTCGCACACTGGCAGCTGGAGGCAAGTGTGAAGCAGCTCGAGGACAGCTGCCTCTTTTGTAGTGGCTGAGGAGGGCAGCAGCAGCCTCAGTTGCCCCCAGGCAAAATTTGTCACTTGCCTGGGGCCACAGAGCCAGATCAACGGTCTGAGGCTGTCTCACCTTAGCCACACACTTAGGGTGGCAGTTGTACTCAACGGCCCCCCTCTTTTTCTCCCTTTTCCCTGCACTCAGCCCTACACTGAATGCAGGTTCAACGGGAAAATGGTTGTTTCCAGCCAAGTTCCCCTCACCGACCCTCCAATTCACAACTCTGGCCTTAATGACTGCATTCAGGCCAATACTGCTTGAACTTGGTGCACGGCCGTAACCACGCGGCCGTGACTGTTCCTTTATCTCCCCTCTCTACTTTTCCTCTTTTTTCCCCTGCCCTCCCCTGAAAACGGGGATGGCAGTTGTCAGATTGGGATAGGTAGGGAAAGAACTCGTGAAAATGCACGAGTTCAAATACCGACAGGCTCAGGGCGGGGTGCAAAAAGTACCCCGACTTTGAGCATTTTTAGAAAAATGTTCTCTTAACAAAAAATAAAATAAAATAATAATGCTCATGGCCTAAGTGCCTTAATATCTATAGAAAAAATTGCAAGGTCATAAAAATTGTTTTATGCCACAAAAAAAATAGTGGCACAAACTGAAAATTGCAGTTTTTCTAAAAAAAAATCAGATTTTATTTTTTCGGTTTTTTTTTTTTTTTTTTTTTTTTTTAAAAAAAAATTTTCTTTTTTTTTTAAAAAAAATCTTTTTTTTTTTTTTTTTTTTTTTTTTTTTTTTTTTTTTTTTTTTTTTTTTTTTTTTTGTTCTTTTTCTTCTCCCCCCCCTGACAACGGGGAGGCAGCTGGCAGGTCGGGAGGAGCAGGTCCTCCTCTCTCCCATCCTCCCACTTCTCTCTCTCTCACTCTCCACTCAACTCCTCCACCCCCCTCTTGCTTTTCAACCCCCTCCTTTCTGCCTGTGCCTGCATACAACCTACGACCCCAGCCAGATTCAGACACAGGCTGGGGTGGTTCCCTCAGCAGTTGTTGAGGGAACAGTTGCTCATTTTCCCACGAGAAACTACAAGTTTTTTTTTTTCCCTGCGGCAACGCACGCCTGCACCCGGCTACCTACAACGTCAGGTTCGGGGGCATCGTTGGAAGTTGCAGTCCGTTTTCAATAGTGAACGGGCGCAACTTCAACTGCGCCACGATAAGAAAGGAATGAGGGGGGAGAACCTTTCAAAATAAGACAAAAAAAAAAAAAAAATCTTAAACAAGCCAACTTTTAGGCGTTGAAGTGCATTTTTAATATGGAAAAAGTATAAACTTTTCGCATGAGTCTGTTCCAAGTTCTTCTGTTTACTGGAGTACTCTTTATTCAACATGGGAAAAGTATAAACTTTTCGCATGAGTCTGTTTTCATTACATGAGTCTCTGCGTGGTGGATTTCCGTTGCTCGATCTCAACGATCTTGCGGCCGAAATCGGCCGCGCGCGATTGTCTCTCAGGTGGCTGCTCTAAAAGGAGCTATCCAAGTTGGGCGCGCGCAGCCGGGCTTGATCCTGGTATCTGTTGGGTGATTGTCTGACGTTGTAACCTACTGGGCTAGTTCCTATTACGGGAGCTAGACCTGCACCTCTTCTATATGTAGAGGTGCAATACCCCAGTAGGCCCAACCTACAATCAGCAGGCCCAGCCTATACTCAGTAGGCTCAACTTGCCTTGCCCAACCCCTTTGGTTGGCCGTCTGCACCTACCGCGACGACCTCAAACTCTTAGTAGGCAGGCTATTGGGTCCTTCGGCCTCCGAAGTGAGTCCATCCTTCAGACGACGGTGCTTATTCACCTCCATAGGCTCTGAATCGCGTGGTTGTTATTACTTTAGATAGAATAGGTCTAATTTTAGTGTTCCCATGCCCGCGCTCTTCTTTGGTTTTGACAAAAGCGAAACATTATCATTCACATCCGTTACCGCCGGACGCTACATGCGTCTGGACTAGAGCTCGAAAACTTTTAGTTTCTCAGTCATGGGTCATGTCTGAATAATTTTTTGGCAAACATCAGTCTCATCAAGTCTTTTAATCCAATGAAAAGTCGGACAACGTCCGACGTTTAAAATCCCTGGCAAATACCATTGTCAGGGTATTTGCTTGACAATGTCATAGAGAACTCACAAAAAACAATTCAGAAAAAATATATATATTTTAGGCCCCGAAATAATTTTTGGCGGGGGCCGATGGCCGTCAGGTTCGGACCCCGTACGGGACCCCGAACGCCCGTACGTACAAAGGTCTGCCTAGGGACCTCCGTACGTACGGGCTGGTAACCCTTCACTAAGTATTAAAACTTTTTAAATAATCATCAATTACAAAGGTATAACTTGAAAGATATTCACACAAACAAGGGCAACAGAAAAATTGTGGCAAATTTTGAGGCAGGATGAACACATGTGGACACCATATTTCAACCGTTGGAACTGTGTTTATAAACTGTTTGGCGGGGGGGGGGCTCATGTGTTCTACCAAAAGTCAAGGAAACCAACGCTGACCAAATATTGCAAAAACTGAAACTGGTCTGTTCATCTGTTGGTCCAACTGTTGGTCCAACTGTTGAAAGGATGTTGGTCCAACTGTTGAACAATTGTAGAAAAATTGTTGAAAAGTTGTTGAAGAGTTGTTGACACCTTGTTGAAACGTGTTGAAAACTTGTTGAACTGTATTGAAAGCTTGTTGAAACGTGTTGAAAACGTGTTCACCTTTCGTACAAACCGCGTTCTGTATTAAGGGAAAAATCATTTTTTTTGGCTTATGTCGTGGGTTTTCGCGGTTTGTTCCCGTCCTTTTCTCCTGCTGGACGATACGCTATGCACTTTCGCAAATGTCAAGCGTTGGGTCTTCTGGCGGACCTGACATGCAACGACAACAATGACTGGATAGAAAGAGATTGCCAGAGAGAGAGAGAGAGAGAGAGAGAGAGAGAGAGAGAGAGAGAGAGAGAGAGAGAGAGAGAGATGCAAGCAGGGTTCACTACTGCGTGACACAAAATCACCAACATGGCAGTGCGAGAGAGAAAGTGTCACGCAGTAGCCAACCGTTCTTTTCTGTTGGTGCCGGATGGCGGTATTTCATTCTGCTGATGGACATGTGAAGGAGCCTTGATTACATGCTGAGTTGTCAGGCTACAAGCTCGGTTCACTACTGCGGGCCAAAAATTTACTAAAATGGTTGTGTTTGAGAGAGAGTGGCATGCAGTAGCCAACCATCATTTTCGAGTCTGTAGGATTGTTGTGCTTTATTTTATATGTGGCGACACGTGTGGAAGCCTCAGTCAAATTGTGAGCTGCCCTGCAACAAACACGGTTCACCACTGCGTGACAAAATTTTAGCAACATGTGAGCATGAGAGAGATAGTGGCACGCACCACCCAACCTTGCATTGAGGACAACCACGGTTGCTGTTTTTTTCATAACATAGTCGCTCTAGGACCAATCGCACAAAGATG
>BFEA01000571.1:284334-301372 GCA_003427395.1 Chara braunii
CCCAATCAATAGTAGATAGGATCGCCCCGCCCTCAATTCACATCAAAATTCATTTTATTCAATTCTATAATCCATTTTAAATTCTTTTTTTTTTGTACATTCAAAAAAAAAAAAAACTCATTTCTTTCTCAAACGTATTCTCTTATTCGAAAATTTCGAAATACATAGGATTTAATCATTTCTTTCTCGGCATTTATTCTTCGAAATTTGAAAACAAATTTAATTCATTCTTTTTCGAAATTTTATAATTCAAAAATATTTTTAAATTAATTTAACTCTTTTTCGACATTTCTTTTTCAACATTTCTTTTTTTTTAATATTTCTACTTAATTTTTTATTTTTATTTTTTTGAAAAGTTTAAAAATACGTTAAAATTAATTAAATTCTTTTTTTGATATTTCTTTTGGAAATTCAAAAATAATTCTAATTAATGATTTTTTCTAGTATTTTAAATTCACAATTTATTTTTGCAATTTTTGTTGAAATTCGAAATTTTTCTTACAATTCGGAAGTACTTTTTTAAAAAAATGTTATTCTAAACCCCTCAATTAATTTCGATTAAATTCAATTAATTCACGACTGAATTTATCTCTTTATTCGAAATTAATTATCATTTTTTTGAAATGTTGACATTTCCTTCCCAAATATTTTAAAATTTTCCTCTTCCTAATTCTTTTCAGAATTTTTTTCCCCGTAATTCGAAAATATTTCCTTTCGAAATTTCACGTTTTCTTGTAAATAAATTTAAATCTAAATCAGAATTTATTTTTTTCAAAATTAATTATCTCTTCTGTTCAGCGTTTGTTTTTTGAAAAAAATGGCGATTATCTTTATTTTTGATTTTATTGATAAATAAATAAGGGATTCTCCCCCCACCCTCCACATGCCACCACGCCAAACCAATAACTCAGAACGTGTCGCCGCCGACGCCGCCGCTACTGCCGCCGTCACCGTTGCTGCGGCATCCTCCACACCCGTTCAGGCCACGTCCTCCACCCTCTCTTTCCCCGACATGGCCACATCCTCCATCAACATGTCTGACATCCGCACCGACTCAATTGATAGCATCGCCCGCAACCTCGCAGGCGAACAACCACCAGCGAACACCGCCACCCTCGACCTCTCCGCCATCCTCCACGCACTCAACACCCTCCGAACCTTCGTCACCGCCTCTCTCGACGACATAAAGGCCAACATGTCGTCCATATGCGACCGCGTCACCATGATCGAAGGGACCATCCCCTCCATCACGGTCGTCACCACCGCGCAAACCACTCCCTCCTCCACAGCGCAAACCACTCCCACCTCCACAGTGCAAACCACTCCCTCCTCCACAGCCGCCTCCAGCAACACCCCCCCGCCGACCTCCTCCTCTCCTACCACCTCTACCACCACATCCATCAACCCTTTAACCTCCACCATTGTCCCATTCCCTCCACCTCCTCCCTCATCCGGCACATTCAGCACACCGCCTCATTCCTCGCCCATCCATGTCACCTCTCTCCCCCCCCCGCACTCCCAAACCCTCTCCCAACCCATCATGACCACCTCCACCATCCCCACCATCCGTCCCACCTATTCCCAAGCCACCTCGGGGGTTTACCCCGCAATGCCACAACTCCCCCYCAACCACCTCCTTGAGGACAACAACCAAATCGACCACACYTSCTACGACACCACCCCCGATAACCTCAGCTTCAACACCCTCTCGCAGATCGTTCACCGCGACGGGGAAATCCCCCGTTCCTTCCGATCCGGCGAAATCATGTCCTTCTTCGGCCTCCCCCACGAGGACATTATCCTCTGCCTGACCTTGCTCCAGAACTCTTTTCACCTCCACCACATGCCCCTTGCCCACTGGCTCCCCATTGCCACCTCCCGCCTCCTCGGCAATGCCGCCAAATGGTGGATGGCTGAAGTCAGCAACCGCCGAGCCTCTGGAGGACCACGTCACTCCTTCCTCCAATGGGCCAAACTTCTCGCTGCCACCTTCCGCCCCCAGAAAACCATTGACGACTACCTCGAACAATTCTTCCACCTCCACCAAACCGGTCCCACAGACCGCTTCGTCCAATACATTCGCTCCCTCCGCCATCACCTCCCCACCACCGTCATTCCCGACCTTGCGTTCATCTCCCGCATCAAGCGAGTATGCCACGAAGATCTTGCCACCGCCCTCGCCCACAAACCCGACATGCCCCTTGCTGACCTCCTCTCTCGCATGCTTCACCACGATCTACTCCTCCACCCCCATCACCAGTCCGCACCCGCTCCCTCCCGCCCCCTCTTTTTCCATAACGACACCACTCAACCCACCTCCGATGACGACTTCAACACTGCCTCTCTCGACCCCTCCCAATTCACCATCGAGGACCTCCAGACAGCCCACCTTATACGGATGGAACGCCAGGATCGTGCCTCTTGACCGCCTTCTTCCTCTCCACCCCCCCGCCTCCAGAAACTCACACCCGCAGAACGCATATACCTCCAGGAACGCAACGGGTGTTTTCGTTGCCGCCAGTTAGGTCATCAACAGACCAACTGCCCCAACGCTAGCCACTTTACTCGACAGGCCCCTCGCTCCACGGGACCCGGCCCTTCTACTCCCACTCCTCCCTCCACCTGAACACCGTCCACCCAATCTTCCATGTCGAGTACCTAAAAGAATATCATGAATCCCCACTCCAGTTCGCCGACCGCCCATACCGTAGACCTCCACCAATCATGCTACCCACAGGCCCTGAATTCGTTGTCGAAACCATCATCGACCGACGAACCACTCAGGTATCTGATCATCCGGAACCAATCACTGAATACAAGTCAAATGGACCGGATACCCCGACGAAGAATCTACATGGGAACCTCTCTCTAATCTTAAGAACGCCATGAAACTTGTCCGCGCCTATGATCGTGCTAATCTTACGTCCTAGATACCTATATCACTATGGCATAAACCCCCGCTAAACCCTTGCAACCTCGCTCTACACACACCCTTGAACCCAGTCCACCCTTCCCTTGATCCTCATTCCTGATGTCTGATCTGCCCTTGCCCTCGCCTAACCTTGTCCCATCTATCCTCTCCACTACCTTGTCTCTCTTGTCCAATGCTTGTGAACTTGCGTGACACCGGCGATAAAGGATCTAATGGCAAGCGCACGAGGACGATGGCCTGCTGCCTCACTGTTCATGGAGATTATGCAGCTGGTTTGGCCACCATGCTGTTTCATTGGCCGACATCCCAACTCGCAGACTTACCTGAGCAGCAACTTGTGACATGGATCTTTGCATTAGTCTGCGACTTCCTCGCTTCCAGATCAGACCTCATTGCAGTTCGTGTACCGGACGCACCCGAGCACTTGGACTTCGACACTTGAACTACTACTACGCTTCTTGGACTTCTACCTATCGCAGCTGCTGAAGACCGCTTCTACCACCTACTCCAAAGACCTGATCAAGACCGCTGCAGACCCCCTTTCAAGACACATGGACACTTTGTCCCTACATGAGATTCTGCTTCCGACTCCTTCGGACACACCAGCCTTTGCATCCTGAACAAACATTTTCATGTTTATTTTTCCTGACTTTGACAACCCTGTACAATATCATTAGCAGATCTCTGTTTCCCTAACCATTGTTCACCGTACCCAGTAGACCATCAATACACATCCCCTGTTCCCCTGACCATTGTTTCCCTTACCCACTACAACATCAATAGAAATACCCTGTTTTCCTGAACACCGTTTCCCTTGCCCAGTAGAACATCAATAGAAGTTCCCTGTGCCCTGAACTTTGTTCCCCCTTAACCTATAGCAAACCATGAGTCCCCTTAGTTCATCAGTAGGACCACCCTGCTCCCTAAGGCCTAGTGAGAATTAAGAAGTGGCAGGGTGTCTCTTTTTCCCGAATTCCTGGCCGAATTCACGCATGAAGAGGCCAGGCCCTGTGAGATTCACCGCAGTAATCGTGATTACCTTGTGGGGAGCGATAGCGCCCTGTGTCAAAGTCGTGCACTCACCATATGTTGCAGTCTTAAAGACGGTGTCACGCACGGAGTACCCACGCTCCTCGCTGCCTAGATCGGGTATCCTCAGAAGTGGTGGGTACTAATTAATGAATTATTTATTTAATTAATTAATTACCAATTAACTTACAGAGTCATCTCTTCCCCAGATCGGCCTCCTCTGAGCCATGACGTCTCATCCAGGGGTCCCTCCGTACAGACCACCGATACCATCAGCAACTGCTAGGGATGCCCAAAGAGTTCGGGACTCAGTTGAGCGTTGCTATGAGGATGGGATCTGCCCTCAGGACGCTAATCTAGGCACGGTAGTTGATGACAAAGAAGGCAAACGCTTTGTAGTGAATGAGGTCGTGAACGAAATCAAGGAGATGTGGCTGAAGGAAAGGACAATTATCGTTAGTTTCCTGGGGGAGGCACGCCAACTATCAAGGCAAGTGAAAGAAGATCTGATACGGGCATTTGAGGATGGATGGACTGCCAAAAAGTTTTTTGGTGATGAGAACAAAAGGGGCAGAGTTAAATTTGAGGGTCCTAATGTGGCGTCCTATGTGGCACGAGCAAAAGAGGTAGCAGAGTGGCTGATCCGTCAGAAAGAGATGAAGATCACTTTAGAGAGAGAAAATACGGAATTTTTAGTTTACTTAAAACCATGGATGCCCCTTAGAGAGCTTCGAGATTTTAGATTACAAGAGGCAGAATCCAAATTCTGGATTGTTGCGCTGAGAGTGCCTCTCGACGCATATTTTTTTCTTCGAAGTGCAGTTCAAGAAATGTTTGGGGAAGTTTTGACTATGCACGCACCGGAATACGATAGTTCAAGGCCCAAGCTAATGAATGTCAAATTCGATATGCATCCGAGTACAAGATCGAAAGTTGACGATGACCTGGTTATTCAGTCCCCGGAAGGTGAAAAATGGAAAGTAGAGATTGCAACTCCCTATACCGATTGGTGTAGGAGATGCAAATGGTACTTTCATACAGAGGAGAACTGCCCCCGGAACAGGCAGGATGGAGAACAAAGAGGAGCTCCTGGCATCAGACCGGGCGGTCACCAGGCGAGATTCAAGCAGCACAGGAAGAACCAGAACAAGACTGAGAGGAGCATGGATGGGAGGCACCAGCAAGCAGCACCAGCGGCGACACCGGTCCCAGATGAAAGACAGACCTCCAATCACGCGGCTTCCGGATCTCAGCGGGTGCAACCCTGCCAAAATGCTCACATCCAGCAGGTTCCAATGGAGTCACTCCCGGGCCAACAGCTCTCAGCGCCGAATCCAAGTCCTGAAGGGAACTACATGAGCAGGGGACTCTATGCCACTTCAGCAAATTACTCAAGACCAGCGGTGCAGCCATTCGAAGAATACGCTGGACCACATCAGCAGTGGGCGGTGCAGCCTGACCAGTTACCGTACCATTCACACATGCCTCCGTGGTCGTTGAGGGCAGAGTGGCCAGGAGGTTCCCATCCAGCCCGTGAGCAACCACCGAGTCATCACACTCGGTTAGCGCGCCCAGATCGGTCTGACCAGCTTCAGCCAGCATGGAGAGAAAACTTCTTGATGGGCTCGGATGGCTGGGCCGGCCCTCCCAGACAGCTGGAACCGCACCACATACCTCAAGCGGAACGAGTTCTTCCTCATCCTCCGGGGGCAATAGGACCGATCTGCCCACAGCGGACTGGATACACCATCAAGACGGCTCAGATCAGGGACATCGATTTCCCTCACGAAGATGGGAAGATGGGAGGATGAGCAGAATGGAAAGGATATTTGGAAGCAACCAACCGGATGTCTGGCACGACAACGGCATATGGAACGGAGGTACAGAATCAGGCGGGTATGAGCAGGGCCCACTCGTTAAAGACCAGATCGGAGTGGGGAGCGCCCCCGGCTGCAGCCGATAGGAGAGGAAGGGAGAGTAACGGGTGGTGGGGACTTACCCCACACACCGACCTCCTCACAATCACGGGTGAAATGGGGGGAGGAATAGTACGGAGAGGAAAAAACAGTTGGAGGGAGCGAACAGGAGTTGTCCTCTATGGAAAGTTCAACAGCATCGGAAAACAGAAGACAACACGAAGGAAGCACCAGGCTCTGTCTAGACAAGACAAGAAGAACAAACACGATCAATGCAAGCCAAGCTAATCAAGTGAAAAGACGCCTGGTTCCACTACTGTGTACGATGGCGAATGATGGGGTGTACTTCCTTACACTTACAGATTCGAAGGGGGCACCAATCATGCCATCGGAGGAAGTAGTCCGCTCCCCCACTCCTCAAATGATCATAGATGCAACGAAGAGAAGCTACGGTAACCATGTGCCGGTGAGGCTGATTCCCCAATCAACGATGATCGGGCTAATCGTGGAAACCGAAGGAGGGTTCTGCAAGCTCTATTTTCCCATACTGGACACCCGCATTCCGCCTGACTCAGCGGAGAGCCTGACACAATCCGGAGTGAGGTGGTACCAGATGGGGATGGCAAGGGAGCGGGGACTGCAAGAGCTAGACAACATTAAAATCCTTCCAGACATTTCGGCCCTGATCCTACTGAATGTGAATGAGAAGTTGCGAACAGAAGAGAACCTGTACTCCACTTTCCTGGCAAACAAGCTGGTAGCAGACTGGGGCACGGTCTCACGGTCGAACTCATCAATCGGCAACACTCGGGACACGCCGGATGGTAACAGCAGAAGATCTAAATCCAATCAATCAAGATCCAGATCAGTTGTCAACAAAAACCACACCCAATCTTAGGCGGCGTCATGAGAGGTAGATGGATAGACTGAAAATAGCGTCATGGAATGTCAGAGGGCTGGGTGACACAAACGACAGATCAAAGCGGAGGAGGGTAAAAAGTTGGGTTCATGAGAAGAAAGTGAACTGTCTGTTGCTGCAAGAGACCAAACTCAGTGAAGAGAAACTGTCTGCAATGGGCCCCTGGTGGGAAGGCCCGCAGATCTGGGCCCCGGCCCAGGGAACCAGGGGAGGAGTGGGGATCCTGGTACACCGTGACTTACAAGCCAGGATAGTTGATTCGGAGGCAGATATCTAGGGCAGATGGGACTGGATTAGACTAGAAGTAGGTAGGGAGGAGTGGGGAATCATGACGGTGTATGCCCCCACAGACTCAGGCTCAAGAACTACCTTCTTCAAGAACCTGATGYTGCATATCCCCAAGCTTGACAGACTGATAATCGCTGGGGATTGGAACAGATCGCTGGACGAAGCACTTAAACCTGSGTCTTCATCCTTTGGCAAACAAGATGTGCAAGTCCTGTTGGACCTCTCAGCGGAACTGACTCTCGTGGATCCCTTCCGGATTTTAAATCCAGATGAGGCAGGCTATACCTGGACATCCCACATGAGACGGGACAGATAGGAAGTGACCAGACGCCGTCTAGACTTCTTCCTGGTGGGAGAACAACTATTGGAGGGAGTTACCTCGGTGAAATGTATCAGTGATCCGCTATCGGACCACAAGCCGGTGTTGGCAGAAATCAGAATGTTTGGCGGAGTGGAGCGAGGGCGGGTTTTTTTCAGGTTGAACAATCTCATACTCGAAGAGCCTGGGGTAAACGCCTGGGTAAAAGACCACATGGAACGCTGGGAAGGAGCAAAGCAGTATTTTGAGTCTGGTGCGGACTGGCTTGATGGCGGGCTGGCTATTGTCTCCGGAGTCCTGAATGTTTTATCTAGAATATTGCCAAAAAACAGGAACGTTCACGAAGCGGAATGTTTGAGGAGGGTAGAGGAGGCCGAGGAACGGATGGAGGGTCACCCGATATCGGCCATGGTGTGGGCAACGGAAAGGGAAAAGAGACTAGCGGAGTGGGACTCCATGCAGATTGACAAACAGAAGCGTTGGGCGGAAATCCTAAAGGAGAAAGGCATCGAGGTACATGACAAGATGACCAAGGAAACGTTCCACAAACTGCAACCTCAGAGATTACAGCAGCAAATGGTTGAACTGCACCATCCTTTCGATGCCTCGACCCCACCAGCCTGCACAGCAACAGGCATGATGCAGTATGCAAGGCTCTACTACGCCGACATCTTAACGTCAAGAAGACCAAACGAGGACATCAATACGGATCTGACGCTACAATCGGATATGTGGGAGGACACGTCAGCAAAGCTGGACACAACTGCAAGGCTGAACTTGGACAGACCGCTCACCCTGGAGGAACTAACGGAAACTGTCAAGTCCATGGCTCACGGGAAATCCCCGGGAGTTGATGGACTGACAGTGGAGTTTTATGTTAGAAATTGGTCAGTATTCGGCACAAGATTGGTCGATCTGTACAATGATATACTCCAGGAAGGCAGGCTGGGAAGGGGTATGACACACGGGGTGATCTCAATGCTGTTCAAGAAGGGAGACAAGGCTGAAGTCAGGAATTGGCGCCCAATCTCCCTCCTGAACGTCTCGTACAAGATCCTAGCCAAAGCGTTAGCAATGAGGCTCGGACACTTCCTTCCAGACTTGGTGGAGAAAGATCAGGGGGCTTTCGTCCAAGGTCGGTCGATCTTCAACAACATTGTAACCGCGATCGAGGCTCTGGAGGTGATACAAACTGAGAACTTGGACACGGCCATCCTGCTGCTGGACTTGGAAAAAGCATACGACAAGGTCGGATGGACCTTTGTCCTCACCACCATGAGAAGAATGGGTTTTGGCGCTTGCTTCTGCCGATGGGTAACAATGATGTACACTCTCTCCACGTTCGCCGTCATGATAAATGGGCACTTGTCATCCTCCTTTGATCTCTCGCGGTCCCTTCGGCAAGGCTGCCCCCTTGCCCCCCTGTTGTTTGTGCTCCAGATGGAGGTCCTCCTCAACCGTGGGAGAAGCTGCCCCCTGGTCAGAGGTCTGAAGCTGCACTCAGGGGCCAAATACACAGTCAAAGCACTTGCTGATGACCTGTTCTTGATTAGTGAAAACTCAACTGAGTCACTGGGGGCTTTAAAGGAGATCATGGTGGAGTACTCGTCACTTTCGGAAGCTTCAGTTAACTGGAACAAGTCGGTGTATCTTCTCCCAAGGCCGTACGTGCTGAAAGTGGAGTGGGGGATGAGAAGAGTAGATGAGGGGGAAGAGGAGAGATTTCTAGGAGTCTTGGTGAGCCTGCAGGTTATCTCCACAATGCAGGGTCTTGTTCTACAGCAAAGAATTGCAGCAAGATTGAGGACATGGGGCTCAACTTGGCATCTGTCACTAATAGGTCGTGCTCTGGTGGCAAACATGGCTCTCTTCTCAATCCTATGGTTCGTTAGCACTGTGAGGGAGATTGCGGAAGGAGTTATCAAAGCGGTGAAAAGACTGGTAGCCCGATTCATTTGGAAACCCAGAGCAAAAGAAGTCGAAGGTTTCTTAATCAAGGTAGCTTGGGACTTACTGACTTTTCCACGTTCACAGGGCGGGCTGGGCCTGGTTGACCCAGCACAGAAGAATGCGGCGCAACTGGCTAATTGGATCTGCAGAATAGCCACCGCTACGGGCAAGGAAAACTGGGTGGAACAGGCGGAGCAAATTCTATCAAAAGAGTGGAACCTCAGCAGACCAGACGACTGCTGGGCCTGCCTGCTCATGAATTCCTTCCGCAAAAGGAAGTTGAAGTCTGTGTTTTGGAACAAAATCAGGAGGGCCTGGCATAACCTTCCTCCAACGTTCCGCTTAGAGCCCAGCACCAGAGGAGAGGTCTTATCGCAAATATTATTTGACAATCCAAGAATCAGCACCACGCAAGGCACCCCACTGGTAGCTGACGGCTCTACAGGTTCCTTTGGCCAAAGTTGGGTTTGCAGAGGAGTGGTAAGACTAGGAGACCTGTGGTCACCAATCCTGGGAACCTGGCGCCCAACTGCAGAAATCAAAGCTAAGCTAGCTGGCCTCAGAAACGTGGAGGATCACCGGCAACTTATCATCAGCTCAGTTCCGGAGGAGTGGCTCAAGATACTAGGCCCGGAGGGACTCGACCCACCAGGGACTTGGAACTTCTCGAATCAGGAGGAGGGTGGAAACGTGGTCTGGAAATTGCTAGAGATCCTGCCGAGCGGATTCCGGAAGGTGGAGCGGTGGCAGTGCAGTGGCTACAACAACAACCTCGTTCGGATTGAGGAGAAGGTCATCCAGATGTGGGACAACCCCCAACAGGTACGAGTGGTAGAGAGCAAGGCCAAGACATCCAAGTCAAGCCTAAGCTGGATTGGAAGATCTACTTTGAGCAACTTAAGCATCGACCCCCTGGCATGGGGCTGGCAATCCACTTCGCAGGGAGAAGCAGTCACTCTCATCTCAGACTATACGGTGKCGAAGGGCTATAAACTCAGACTGAAGAACARAACCGCTCCASCGGAGGTAGCCACACGCAGATGGCAAGCTGTCCTACCTGAAGACCTACCATCAGCAAAGACACAGTTTGGTAAGCTGTGGAGGATCTTGACGTACCTTCCAAACGGCAAACAAGTGAGTATCCTGTGGACACTCTCGCTGATGGTAACACCATCAGCGGTCTGGCTGCTAGGCAAACGGATGCAGGTGGACTTGAAATGTTCCAGGTGCTCCTGGCCTTTTGAGTCCACAAGGCATCTATGGTGGGAATGCCCGGCCTCAAAACGCATCTGGAAGTGGTGGAAAACTCACTGGGACGAGTTCGGGGACAGATCAATATTATGGGACGAACGCTGGGTTCTGCTGGGCTTCCTTCCGGAGGGGATTGACAGAAACAGAGCAAGATTCCAAGGAAGGCCTCTATCAGACCAGGAAATCAAGTTTCGGATCAAGGCAGGACTGAGGGAAGCCATCAGAGTCGATTGGAGAAGAAGAGCCAAGTCTGGAATGGGCAGCACAAGGCAAATCCGCTGGTTCACACATACCTGGGCCCAGCAACACAGGCTCGCAACTGTCCAAGGGGAAGGAGGCCTAACACTGGCCCCATGGATCTCTGAAGACTGGACCCTGGAAACTCGGGGACCATAGGCGGAAAAGGAGTGTTTCCGCTACTTGTGGTTTTAGCTAGGTTGTAAGTAGACTTTGGTAGTTGGAATGGTTCTTGTTCTTGCCAACCAGGGCACTCGGTTGAGTAGGGCCGCTGTGGGCCTATAGGAGAGTGCCAGTAGGAGTAGGACCAGGACGCTGTCCTCTGGGCCATTTTAGTCCCAGAATTAGGTGGAATAGATGAAACTGGGCTCTTCCCTTCCGTACGAAGGTCTGTGTCATTTGCTTCGAGGGTGCTTAAGTGCTAACCAATCAGCTTGTTCATTTCCAAGACAACAATCAGAGACAGATGGTACTGTAGAGACTATTCCCAAGTTGAAGAATAGAAGGCTAGGAGAGCTATATGTCTGGAAGTCGGTAGAGAAGACTTCCGCAGGCTAAGGCCTGTAAGCTAAACTGGCTGATGCTGTCAGTAATCCGGGTCGAATTGTGAGGTCCCCGGCCTCTAAGTTTTCTGTTGGCAATGAAAAAGAGATGCCGTTTAAAAATTAAAAAAAAAAAAAAAGAAAAAAAAAGAATACTGCATTTTTCAGTTCTGCCCTCGGGGCCTTTGCAGGAATGCCCCTGGTACCGTACGTGCCACCGGTACTTATACCGGCTCCCCGTACGGTACGGGGACCAGTCTCGTACCAGTTCTCTGCTGCTGTACTCGTACTCAGTGTGACTTGCTGTTTCGGCATTCGGAATCCAAGACTTCGACTTTGTGCCTTGCCACTGTGTCTGCGGCCGATCCTCAGTCCGAGTCCGTCGTGTCGAGTGAGTGAGTGTGTGTGTGTGCTCTCACTCTCTCCCTCTCTCTCCTCTCCCTCGGCTCACCCTCAGCCTCACGCTCGTTACAAGAGTGGCTCGGCGCGCTCTCCACTCACGATGCTGACGTGGCGCTAGAAAGGCTGATTGAACTCAGTGCGGGACTACGCCTACGGTTGCCAGCCAGGCTGCTGCCCATCCGCGTGACTTGACATTCCAGCTCGAGTGCGCACTTCCACAATCTCCATAGCTGTCTCCACAACCTGCTGCCGGAAAAGCGCCACGTGGTCGGTCATCACGTTGGTAAGTACGTCTCGCGTCTCGTCCCGTCCCGTCCCGTCTCGTCTCATCTCGTCTCGTCTCGTCTCGTCTCGTCTCGTCTCGTCTCTCCCTCCCTCCCTCCCTCCCTTCCTCGCTCCCTCTGTTCCAGGCTTGATCGTGAGTAATTTGAAATTACAGTGCTATTGATTGACAGGAGGAACATCTCGTGGACTAAATTTGGCGGGAAATCTCGTGGGGTAATTTGGCGGGAAATCTCGTGGGCTACTTTGGGGGTAAATCTCGGGGGCTAATTTGGCGGGAAATCTCGTGGGCTAATTTGGCGGGAAGAGGCCAGCGCCGCTGGTCGAATGCTTGGGCGAAAGTGAGCGGGAACCTAAACCGTTTTCCGGCCGTGTTCATCCGATGTACATGGCCTACATAGAGCATTATGAACGAGAACCTAACCCGTTTTCCGGCCAGATTCATGCGATGTACGTAGCAGCCTAGATAGGGCGACCTGGCTCTTGGTCTTTCCTGGTCTACATAGTGGGTGTGATCGCGGGGTCGAGTCGAGCGAACGAGAGAGCAGGACGGAAAGCAAGAGAAGAGGATTAGACAAAGTGCATTCGGACTCAAAAAGGGGCGGGTTGCCGAAGGGGTTAGCGACAAATACAGGGAGGAGAGAGGGGCCCTTTACTAGAATAAGGGGGTGTTTATGACTATGAATTGGGGTTTTATAATACTGTATGTTCTATAAGGGGGATGTTATATGACTATATAGGGGCGAGAGAGGGGGACAGCAGAAGTTTTCGAGATTTTCGATGTATTTGTGCACGAGGAGGACATGGAGAACTGGGATGGGTAGGTGGTCGGCCGAGGAGGAGCGGACGCAGAGGCGCAGGGCTATTTGGCGGGAAATCTCGTGGGCTAATTTGGCGGGTCGAGGAGAGGCGGAGAGATGAGATGTACTACAAGATGAGAGAGACAAGTCGTTGTCGCTTTTTTTCCTTTTTTTCGTTTTTTTCCTTTTTATTTTTTTAATTATTATTTTAGTTGTCGTCAGCTTTGTGGAGATTGGAATCGGATATAAAAGCCAAAAGCGAATTTGGTAATTTGGTGGTCCTTTGAGCTCCTGTTGGAATGCAGACCCGAGTTCGAACTCGAATGCTGTTTTGCTCTGACGATCGAAGCCGTATTCGGCTGGCTGATACGTGAGCGCGACAGCTGGCCACCGTCTTCCCCGAATAGAACGTACTCTCGTTATAGCTGCATTTGGACCAAAATGAGGTCTAGGTACGGCGATAAGACGGCGGCGTTTGTGTGCTCGATACGAGGTAAATATTGATTGGATGCCTGACACGTCACCGGCTAGCTAGCGAAGAGGCTGCGGCCTTGAGATACTTACTATGATGAATTCAATGTATATAACTCCTATATAAAAAATAAAAAGAGTACACTATAAAAGAGTAATTTCATATTTTTCAGTTGTATACCTAGAGATATCCCGTTGGTCCCCCCAATTGGCATTAAAAAGCAGTCTCTGCTGATGTTCATAGGGGGAGGGGTACTCAGGGAGGCACTCATTCGTGCAGCTGCCCAGTGGGAGGGGTACTTAATGACCATCCTCATATTTCTGCCTGTATTTTGTACAGACCCGGGCATTATATGGCACTCATTCGTGCAGCTGCCCAGTGGGAACTGTGGGATGGTGGGACAATGATGCAGGCGATTTTGAACGTAAATGAATTTCTGTGTGCATTACCGAATCATGCTTTATTCTGGATTATTGATCGTCTCTCGTGTGACACCTGTCGGGACGGGACGGGGACGCGGTGCGTCTTGGCTGTGTGCGGAATTCATCCCCTATGCCATCAACATTATCAATCTATTGCAGCCGCCGCCCTCTGTGCCGAAGGGTGTCCAACATTTCCTCATTGTACACATCCCTATCACCCAGATATTCGTTGTCCCTTTTGTGCTCAAGGACGCTATCAGGACTGCATGATGCCGCACTGTGATGAACGTCCTGCTGTTTTTTTGACATGTGGACAGGATGTCCTTTGTCGGGACTGTTTTGATGGGATGGTCCGTGATAGCCGTCCTGCTGAATGCTGTGCTGAAGTAGCTCTCCTTGGGTATCCTTGTGAACATCCACGTCATCCTCAGCGTGCCTGTCCTATCTGCCGGGGTGGGGGCTCCTCTTCCTGACCGGTCAATAGAATCAAGCGATCAGGAGCAACACTAATTGTAGGACAGATAAAAGAAAGAAAAAAAAAAAGTACAAATTTCTGGAGAAAAGTAAAAAGAAAACGAGAAAAAAGAAAAAAGGAAAAAAAATATGTTGAACTTTGTAGTGACAGTGGCAATTGGTTTATCTGTGGGATGCGTCATTCGCTTTCTTCCTTGTTCTTTTCTTTGACCTTTCTCTTTCTCTTGCCTCTGTGAGGTTTGGTTTCCTCCGCCTTTTCTTTACCTCCTCTTTTTGCCTTTTGGCTGCGTGCAAGTGGGTCCTTGTGACACACGGGGATGGGGCCAGCCAGCGCTCAACCTGTCATCCACGTGAACAGGTGGGGCTTTCCTTCCTTACTTCTTTTCCTTTCCTTGTTTTGCTTTTTTTCGCCTTCGTACTCTGATTCAGTGTGATAATATTCCTTTCCTTGTTTTCCATTTTTTCGCCTTCGCGCTCTGATTCACAGTGTGACAATATATATGTAATATATGTATATATATATATATATAAAACAGAGCTGCCCGGGAAGCCGTAGGCAGAGAGGGAGAAGAGGACAACAATTGAGGGGCTGTGACAAACTGTTTCGTCGGAGTTTCACCGACTCATCAACGGTTGTATATATATATATATATAGTCTAACAAAGCTGCCCGGTAAACCGTAGGCAGGGAGGGAGAAGAGGACAACAGACGACGGGCTGTGACAAACTGTTTCGTCGGAGTTTGAACCCACAGAGAGAGAGAGAGAGAGAGAGAGAGAGAGAGAGAGAGAGAGAGAGAGAGAGAGAGAGAGAGAGAGAGAGAGAGAGAGAGAGAGAGAGNGAGAGAGAGAGAGAGAGAGAGAGAGAGAGAGAGAGAGAGAGAGAGAATATACGCTTAAACCTTTTTTCCCACTTACGCGGACGTAGCTGCACTGGCTTTGTTTGTTTACTATATATTTTGTATGTACCGAGAACATTCTTTTTGTTTTGCAGAAACGTCGACATCACCTACGTGTACATGTTGATGTTGGCCTTGGGTACTGTCAAGTCAGGAAATTGAGCTTTTTATGTTCTTCTTTATGGCCAGACTTTGCCTGTTCTTTTCAAAGTTTGCTCCTTTTGCAAAGTCAAAGCTTTATTTGTTGGTCAGACTTCCCTTCATTTATGGGAAGTCTTTTTTTTCCCCTTTTAAACTCTGGACCATTCCTCGATTTATGCGTGTCATCCTTGCGCAGGGGCGATCATACTAATCTTCTCTATATCGTTCCAATTTTGACGGATTCGCCAAATTTTGTTCCTTCAGGATCGCAAATGAAAATGCTCATGCATTACAGAGACAAGTGATGGTTTTTATGCAAACCTCTCCTTTTTTTTTGCCCCCCTTTTCCTCTTTCTTTTACCCTCTCTGCATGTCTGTGTTGTGAGTCTTTGGCATCAGACTTTCTCTTTTCTTCTTAAAATTTGTTGTTTGTGTAAGTGAACCGAAACTTTCTTTAACTGGTCAGACTTGATTATCTCTTTTTTGTCCCAAAATCTGTTCCGTTTGCAAATGAATCTGCTCATGTATCACAGACACACAAACCATCTTTGCAAATCCTCTCTCTGTGCGTGTTTTGTAAATCTTTATTTTTGCTCCTCTGGTGTGTGTGTGGTGCTAATCTTTTGCTTTGCTTCTTTCTTTTTCCGTGTATGTTTGTGTTGCCAGTCTCTGGATTTGCTTCTTTCGTCTTTTCGTGTGTGTGTGTGTGTGTGTGTGTGTGCGGCCGGGCCGGGTTGCAAACATGTGCGTTTTCTTCACTTTGTCTGTGGGTGGGTGGTGTTGAGTTTTTAATCAGAGATTATTAGATCGAACGAGTAGAGGAGGACGGATCAACAACAGGAGGGGTGCTACGAGGGACAAGAGTGGGAGAGCGACGAAGGGAAGGCGGGGGGAGAAGAGAGATGGCCGGACCCGGAGTGATTGCTCTTTTCGACGTGGACGGTACTTTGACACCGGCGCGTAAGGAGGCCGACGATGACATGCTGTCATTTCTCCAAGAGTTGAGAAAGGTTGTGAAAGTTGGTATTGTTGGAGGGTCGGACCTAGTGAAGATCAGTGAGCAGTTAGGAAAGAACACGACCACTGACTATGATTACGTCTTCGCTGAGAACGGCTTGGTGGCTTTTAAGGATGGGAAGCAGATTGGCAGTCAGAGTTTGAAAACTCACATTGGTGATGACCAACTGAAGGAACTTATTAATTTTGTTCTTCATTATATTGCCGATTTAGACATTCCCATCAAGAGAGGCACTTTCGTCGAGTTCCGTACTGGAATGATCAATGTATCGCCGATCGGACGAAACTGTAGCCGCGAAGAGCGGAACGCTTTCGAAGAGTACGACAAGGTTCATAAAGTGCGCGAGAAGATGGTGAGCGTTCTCAAGGAGAAGTTCGCACCTTTGAATCTCACCTATTCAATAGGTGGTCAGATCAGCTTCGATGTGTTTCCAAACGGATGGGACAAAACCTACTGCCTGCAGTTCCTGGACAAAGAATTCCCCGAAATCCATTTCTTCGGCGACAAAACGTACAAAGGAGGAAACGACTACGAGATCTTTTCGTCTCCAAGAACAGTCGGGCATTCCGTAACGTGCCCTCAAGACACTAAGAAGGCCTGTACGAAGTTGTTCCTCTCGTCTTCCTAATTTGGAACGACATAACAGGGACTCTGCCTCTGTGTGTGTGTGTGTGTGTGTGTGTGTGTGTGTGTGTGTGTGTGTGTGTGTGTGTGTGTGTGTGTGTGTGAGAGAGAGAGAGAGAGAGA
>BFEA01000571.1:320545-325545 GCA_003427395.1 Chara braunii
CCCCGATTGGCAGGACCCCCCTCCCCTTGGCCGCAGCGGGCTGATTTCACCCGCGGCCGCTGGGGATACATAGCTTCAGGCATCCCTCGAATACAAAACATCCCCACCGAACCCTAAAGCTGGGTTGGATACATTCACGATTTTCCTCGCTTTGGAGCAAAATTCGTGAAATCATGACTGAAATACATAAAACTGTAAACCTTGACTGCACCCAAGTTTTTCCTTTCATTTTTTAGGACCCATTTCGTCGAGGCCTTGGTGTAGAAGTCTGCCGCACTGCACCACACGCATTGGAGGTCTTCCACCGCAGGAGGCCCATGAACGGTCACAACTGGTAGCCGTTGAGCCAGCAGGTGTGTGTGGGGTGCCGGAGGGGGGACGCGATGGTGTTCGGACCCCACTCCATCGACGGCTTCCGCATAGGCGGATCTGGGCAAGCGGGACACAATGGTGTTCGACCCTCACTCCACCGTTGTGACGGACCACACGTGGGTACACGGAGAGGTGGAGCGTCGATGGCTTCTGCAGAGGCCGACATGGGAGACAACTTCTGCACATGCGGACATGGGCCGCTTCTGCAGAGGTGAACATGGGACGTGCGCCCCTTTTGTGAAGCGATGGGGGAGGCGGACATTGGCGGCACGGTTCTATATAGGCATATAAAACGCACAGTGGAATAGCTTTGTAGGATTTGCCCTAAAAGCTGATCTTTTAGGAGTGATCTAACGATGGGGCTAAAATTCCTTTATTGTTTTAGGACTAATACTAAATCTCTTAGGAAACCGCAAGGAGTGTCTAGCGAGACCCTTATTCCTGGACCTGATTGCAGTCAGATACATCCACGTAGGGCCATAACTACAATCAGATTCATTGATGAAAAAAGGGAAGGAACAAAACAAAAAAAAAAGGTTCATTTGTTATGAACTTGGTTGTCTGACGATTTTCACCGCCACTCACACACAGACAATCTCATACACGCCCATACATGCGTAAGAGAAGGGGGAGAGGAAACAGAGTCCACACTGCACACAAATCAGAGTAGATAGCGGAAGCACAACCATGCAAAGATGGGGAGAGGACACACAGTGTTTCTCACTCTCTCACGATACTCCCAACAACCAATCACAAGAAAGAACCTGCGAGGATAACAATTGGAATACACACTGATGATGAGCCAAGTAACCAGAAATCGTTGCAGAGTTTGTTCCAGTATCTCGGCACACTGAACTGGCCTCCCAGAGGCCAGCGCCAACCACCCAGATGAAGAACAGATCCTGCGCCACACTGAACTGGCCTCCCAGAGGGCCAGCGCCAACCACCCAGTTAGTAGCGCCACACTGAACTGGCCTCCCAGAGGCCAGCGCCAACCACCCAGATGAAGAACAGATCCTRCGATGAAGTCTTCGGTGCCGCTGAACAACTCTGACGAAGAACCGGAAGCTATGGCTGCCGCCACCCACATAGACTCAGTGGGGAGTCTCCACACAGCCCAGCCAATCGCAGAAACCCACAGGGGTTGATCATGATGCGCAGGGGATGCCCCAGCTATGGCAAGCTCTCAGCAGGCTGGCTATGGCTGCTGTCCACGGTGAGGGTCTCAGGGTACCGCCTGCAGACAATTGCCGTTGCCAACCTCCTTGGCTCCAAAACGCTGTATCGCGAAAATGAACTGCCAAAAAGTCCCAACTCGATTCCCCCAAACCATTAATAGACTCTACTACTCTAGCCTAGACCTAGACCGGACTGACTGACCGACCGGTACGGCGGTACCGTTTCAGTTTCGGCCTCTCGGCCTCTATCGGACCCGGCTATAGGCTATAGGACCGTCTATCAGCTTAGGCCCTTAGGGCCTGTCCGTCCTAGGGGTAGCCCGGGCCTGCTAAACGCAGTGAGGATAGCTGTAGGAAAATCGAAGTACTGCTGGGCCTATTTTCCCCATATTTGCAGATATGTCCCTCACGAATTTCCTTACACGTAGGTCTGTCGGTTAGCCCTCAGCCACACAAAATTACGAATCTATCCTACTGCTGTACTGTACAGCCTCGCAGTTAGTCTCGACAGTCAGAATCAGCAAGTCATTGCACATTGATGATTGTGCTAGTGGGAGTATTCACTACAAATAAATCTACGGTTCAAGTCTCACTGAAATACAATGATATGCCAACAACCTGAGAGCCTGCCATCCAAGTAACGTAAAAGTGCCGGTTGGACAGAGGTCTGAATCAGACAGACTCGGCACGAAGACGACTCCTTTCCTCCCAAAATCATGTCACTGGCACACGGTCGATTACGCTCCTGAAATTTGTGTCTCAGGGTGTCCCACATTTTTGCGCCCACCTACAATGATACACTGCTAGTGAGGCCTGGCCCCTGCAAGCAAAACATTCACGAAACAGGTGGGAGGAGTCTCATAGGGGGCCTGTATAGAAAAATCATGTGGATGATCAAATGACCAACTGCTGAAGGGACTGTTCAAAAAAAAAAAAGAAAAAAAAAAGCATATGAGGGAGAGCAGACGAAAAGAACAGCAACTATGCTGTATCACGTAGGGTCACGTAGGGAGCATGCCTTCCGGCCAACAGGGGGCTAGGTCCCACTTGCACGAATTAAGAGATACTGACCGTAGATAGCAAAGATCAACGGCCGAAATCTCCAAATTTGGGCAAGTGGGACCTTGCCCCAGGAAAGAGAGCCGTGCCACCATACGAGAAGAAAAAGGAGCACTACAGGGGCGTGGCCCCACTAGCAAAGAGGGTCGGATAGCATTCCTGAATCTGGACGATTTTATGGAGAGGTGCAGGAAATTGAGATTGAACTGCTTTTCTGCATCTCTACACAAAACACGTCCAGATTCATCAGCTCGATCCTATCCTCTTTGCTAGTGGGACCTCGGCCCAGGGGACATGCACAGGCCTTCCCCAACCCAGCGTGGCGAGCGCCGTCATTCAAACCTTGGAAGAGCCAGCGCGCCTACCGATCCCCACCCACCCGCGCACCCCCTTCCGCTCTCCCCCCCCCTCCCCCCCCACACCCCGCAGCATGCCAAACCCCGGCTCAAGCAAGCTGCAGATTTATTATTATTACTTTTCTTTTTATAAAAGGCATACGATGCTCATGCGCAGGCCCCCCCTCAACCAAGCTGCAGATTTACCTCTTCTCCATCTGCGGCCTGCCTCGTTTTTTTTTTTTTTTTTTTCCTGCCTCGTTTCAAAACTATGGGCGTGTCGTCCTTGGAACGATACAGCGCTTTCAAGGATGACACGCATAAATCAAGAAGTAGTCCAATTTTTTTATTAAGGAAAAAAAAGAAAAGAAAAAAAAAAGGGGCTATGGGCTTGTCAGAGTCTGCCGTGCGCTGCTCAAGCTTCGCGCCGCTTTTCTCTCATATGATGTCAGAGGTCTTCTTCTTTTCTTCTTTTTTTTTTCCCCTCAGAATTCGATTTCGATTTCATAATTCTTTTTTTTTTTTTTTTTTTTTTTTTTTTTTTTTTTTTTTTTTTTTTTTTTTTTTTTTTTTCGTTTGGTCTTCTTGAGGTAAGGAAATCTTTGAAATAATCCGCCGCGTGTGAACACATGTCCACCGTGGTTGTGGCAGTTGGGATTTGGGAGCTGAATGGGTGTGTCAATTCGCGCATTACTGGCCTGCTATTTCTTGAGAGGAGCGAGCGACTTGAAGGTCACTTTGGTCATTCTATCAAACCCCATAACTCCCCTGATTTTCAACCATTCAAGCCATTGCTCTTGGCGTTGAATCTCTAAGTTTTCTAATTCTTGTAGCCGTTTTCTTCGTTCCTTGGACCAGTAAAAATCTGCGTACGGATCTTTGCCAAGGTTTGCCTCAGCTTGTCAAATTTTACTTTTGATTTCATTTTCTTTAATAATTCGGTTACCTGCTTTTATTTGTGAGAAAACGTTTAGGGCGTCTTGTACCATGTTGAGTCCTGTATCCGCCCATTGTTCTTCGTTATCAAAGAGATCCTTCGAGTCCTGCCATCTATGCATGTGTTTCTTGATCCACTCGATAATCCCTGGGTCCTTCAGGTGCGTGACGATTTCATAATTCAACTCGAAGGCCGGACCTCCTTTTTCTCTCTCTTTTTTCGCTTTTGAAATAAACTACACACACACACATATCGCCCTTGGTATTCGCTAACGTGCCTATACCACTGACGACGAGAACAAGACGATTTGCCTTTGAAATTATTTTGAGTCGTGCGAAGCTTGTGTCACCGACTCACCGCTGAGCAAACTCAGCTGAACGAGCGTAGGTGGACTTGACCGGAGGTCAGGTCCCACTACTGCATGCAGCAGCGTTGAGTTTCCTCAACGCCTGGATGTGGACGTGTTCGTGGAGAGGTGCAAAAAATCGCGTCGAGTTTCCTCAACCGCACACCTCCACAAAGACGCCCAGATTCAGGAGTTGAGGAAACTCAACGCTGCTAGTGTGACTTGACCCCTGAGTGATCCGCCATGCTTTTTGTTGACCTGAGTTAGCACAAGTGTGGGCGACGTTGACTTGAGTTAGATCAACAGTCAGATTGGAGGCCTCGCTGCACTACTCTCGACATGCACAAAAGACAAAAATATTGGCGGTGTATCTTTCCATATTCTAGCGGAAGATTCACTCTCGTTTTGCACATTTCGAGAGTAGTGGAGCGAGGCCCTGGATCTGGAGTTGGGGGGCGATCGGCTTCCATCGGCGAGGCGTCCACCGTTCCTCGCAGATAGAATTTTCAAACCTGCAATCTCCCATCCCCGAGCACAACGCACCCTCATCACGACCGCATACAGGCAGTGCATACAGGCAATGTTACCGGTCCGGGACAGTCATACAACCAATGTTACAGTCATACTTACCGGTCCGCCCCAGTACAGTCATACAGGCAATGTTACCCGTCGGGTGCAGTCATGATGAGGGTGCGTTGTGCTCGGGGGATGACAGGTAAGACCTGTCTCTTATACACATCTAGATGTGTATAAGAGACAGCCACCGAGGTTCT
>BFEA01000571.1:328045-333920 GCA_003427395.1 Chara braunii
TCTCCGCAAAAGCGTCCACATCCACATTCAGGCGTTGGAGGAAACTCAACGCTGCTAGTGGGACTTGGCCCCTGGGCAACTGAGATTCGTGCATGTTCTACCTGGGGCCAAGTCCCAGTAGCAGCGTTGAGTTTCCTCCAACGTCTGAATCTGGACGTGTGCATGGAGATAGTGCAGAAATTGCGTCGAGTTTCCTCATCCGTCCCTCTCCACCAACACGTCCAGATTCAGGTGTTAAGGAAACTCAACGCTGCTAGTGAAGTTGCACCCCCCCCGGGCGCAAGACGGTACATTTTCCTTCTCGGAGGATGGCATTGCGACTTTTCATGCCGAATACCATCGCCCCTGCGCAAGGATTGACATGCATAAATCGACAGGGGCGATGCTTTTGGGCATGCCGACGGTCTGACGACAGGGGCGATGCTATTTGGCATATGATATTATCGCGCGGGTGGGAGAAGCACTATCAAAGAGAGTTTGTTGCATAGGGGAAGCAATCGGGGAGAGGGCGTGGGCGAAGTGGCCATGGCTCGCGTTCGTGGCAATGATCTGTTTGCTGCCGGTGATTACCATGGCGCCATAGCCGCTTACACGCTCGGACTCGATGGGGGTCCAACTTCTCAGACAGTCTCTGGAGAAGACGACCGGGGCACATCATCTTCGCCGCCTTCATCCCACTCACCCTCCGAGAGAGCCGTGCTTCTGGCCAACCGCGCCGCGTGTCATCTGCGCCTGGGCGCCACCGATGCCGCTGCTGCCGATTGCCAAGCTTCTACAGTTCTCGACCCTTGCTATTTCAAGGCGTGGACACGATTAGCTCAATGTCTGCCGGTGGATGACCTTAGGGCTGGTATAGCCATCTGCAGTGGAGGGGCTTTGGGCAGCAGGAGCGGATGGGACCAAGTTTGGACCCTGTACCGGTCGATTCAAACCCATCATCAATCTTGGATGCCCAAAGATCTTGAGAAGATCGCAATCGTCTCGTCTGATTACCAACTCGTCGCTGCATTGGCCGCGGCATCAGTGTCCAGACAAGCAGGTGGTGATGATGAGGGTGAAGGTAGCAAGGAGGGTGTAGTAATCGTCTTGCGTCCGGGTTCGTATAATATGATGCCGATGACGACGACGCGACTGTCGTCTTGTTGTGCTGGGAAATCTCTTGCCTTGATTGGCCTTGGGAATGTCGAACTGGTCTCGCCGATCAGTCATGCTATTGCCCTTGACGGCGAGAACTGTTCCCTACTGATCGCTAATGTCCAGATGGCGGGAAGTAGTCAGGTTTCGGCAGTTTGCGTGAGTTCGAACGCGCGTCTTCGACTCATTAATTGCCGTATTCACGATTACGCCGAGGCGGGAGTACTGATTGCCGGCGGTCACGCGGAGTTGTCGCACTGCTCTTTCCGCCGCACAGCCAAACAAGCGATCGAGGTGAGAGAAGGAGGGACACTCCATGCCGAGTCCATCTCCATCGTCGATTGCATGCAGGGAGTGACAGCCTACGGTGGGGCGCGAAGGGTGTGCATAAAGAACAGCCGGATCGAGGGCTCGATGATGGAGAACGTCGTTGCCGCAGGTACGTTTGAGAACGCGCCGACGGCGATGCAGCGAGAGACTGGTTTTGGCGGGTACAAGAACGAAACCAGCGCTGCGGCGGCCTTGTGGGGAAAAGAGCGCGCGATTCAATTGGAGCTCGTGCTGTCGGGATGCACCATCGCGCGCTCAGGGCAGTTCGGCCTGTCGGCGGATTTCGGCGCCGTGGTGACGTTGAATCAATGCAGGTTTGACAACTGCGACATGCCGGCAGTCTTCGTGAAAGGCGGTACGGACGTATGGATCCGTGCGTGCCAGTTCGTGTACAGAGGGGGCAAGTCGACCCAGACTTGGGGAGGTCACAGGCTGCCGCAATGTGCTGTCTATGTGGCCATCAACTATGGAGGCGTTGTCGATATCTACGGGAATGCATTCGCCGGGCCTAGGGAGCTCGCTGTGTTCCAAGATGCGAAGGATAGTCCGGAGTGGCGGGAAAATCGACTAATCATCAATGTGATGGGTCTATGGTCACGACCCGCCAACGTGAGGGACAACCGGCATTTCACTCTGGCGGAGGCCGATCGCTTGCCATCGACGTCAGTGCTTGCGGGGGAGGGACAGCTGTTGCTAGCGGAGGGGAAGCAAGCGGCGGAAAGCAGTGGGCATGGCGGAGCGCGGGTGCGCGCGCCTGATATTCGCACGCAGCGGCGGCTTCACCACACAGCCCAGCTTGCCCAATGGGATCCGCTTTCCCACGCCTACTACGCCATCGGAAACACCTTTGGCTATGACTTAACTGCGCCTAGCGACGGGTTCGGATCGCCGACGACACGTCATCAGTCGGCGGCGGCGATGACCGCGGGCGGAGAGGAGGTGGGAGGGGTCGGGGATGGTGTTGCGCAGCGACGCCTGCTCTTCGCGGCATGTGGGGATATCCGGAATCTGCTGGCCACGGCGCGATCTGTGGAGTTTCGTGTGGCGGCGTCGAGGAGAGAGACGGCAAGATCTGGAGGAACACATTATGTGCTCAATGATGGAAACGTGAGCATGCTTGCACGAAGCGCCGTGCTAATCCATATGGCGGCGGAGTTAGGTGCCACCGCAGATGTCGTCCTGGCCGTCTGGGCTAATCACGGACTGACGGATCTGCAAGCCGCCATGCTCTCGCGATCCCTCTCCTTGCTCGCAGTGCAGCCATGGCCAACCTGGTTGTCGGCAGCATCTTCGCTCGATCCCGATGCGCCCGCGGATGCGCGGGCGGAGGCTTCGCTGCGAGCTGTGTTCCGTGCATGGGCGGATTGCACGATGAGTTTGTCGGAGCTGCTTGAGGTACGCAACGCCCTCCTTCTCGGCGTCGTAGATCACGCGATCGACCTCTCTATTGCGGCCACTGGCGGACGTTTCCGCCAGGACGTCTCCGCTTACCTCCGCACCGGCAGTATCGACCGCCAGAGATCGAGCAGCTGCGGAAGCAGCAGCCCCGGTAGCTCCAGCAGGCGCAGCCGCAGGCGCAGCGGTCGATCTTCAGATGCGCCGTCATCATCGGAGCCATTGACCTCGGCGAACGTGACCTTACTCCTTGCGCCAGCTCTGCAATACACTGTCTACTTTTCGAGTTCGATCTTCCGCGCCGTGCCACTTGATGCCGCCTGCTCGACGGCACTGGAGGGCCTTCTGACCTGGATTACGCCGGGGATCACTTGCCTGGCAAGTGCTCTCCGCTCGGGTACGGCGAGTTTACAACTGGTTCCTGGCGACATCCTGGATCTGATGACGTCACCGCGGGAGGTGACCTCGGGGACGCATTCTCGTTCTCCGTGTCAGCCGCTGCATAATGGGCATCATGATGATTGTAATTACCTGTACGACTTCATCGACTGCTCCAACGTGGCAGACTACGTGTCAGTTCCTGCGCTTCTGCAAGCCGCAGCTCCTTTTCTGGCTCGGAGGCCCTCGTCTCGTCTCCGGATCGAAAGCAAGGTGTTGTTGCATGAGGCACGCGCGCGTCTTGGTGGTCCCCACCTTGACCCAGGTCCAGTCCAGTTCGTAGAGTCGCAGTTACCAGAAGGCTTCTCGCTCGCCTCGTATGAAACGCTACTGGGAATCCGATTGCTCGGCGGCAATCGCCTTCAGTTGACTAACGAAGTCAAACCGGCCGGCGGAAAAAACGCTGCGCCTGCAGCTAAGGCTGCAGCTGAGGCTGCGGCTGCGGCTGCGGCTGCGGGAGGAATTCGATTAGAAATAGCTGCAGCTTCCGCAGATACCCCCACACTGCCGCACTCGCGCATGTGCGGCATCAGCGCGCTGTTCCTGTTGCTCGAGCTTCTGAGGGCTTGCAAGAACTCCATGCCGTCGTCCACCACGCTCGTTCACTTGCTGGCGATGGCGTCGAGTGACAACGATCCTGAGCCCATGGTTCAGGCTCTGCTTCGCTGCGACCCTGAAGGCCAAGCGCCAATGTTCAAGTGGGAGCTGCTATTGCACGCCAAAGTCCAGGCTGCCTTCAGCAGAGCTAACCCCCCTCTCTCCCCGTCAACCTCCCCCCCTTCCACAATCATTGACAATCTTCGTCTGCTGCTTGTGACCTACGACGCTTCGCCCGGCTTTGCCCTTCTTCGCCATCGCGACAGTCCGCTCTTGCTCGCCTTCAGCCGACAGCCATTACCATCCGGTGTGGTTATGAAGCGCAGTGCCGCGCAGTTGATGTCGGTTTTCGAATGGGTGGACGACGTGGCAAAGGCGCGCTTCCTGATAACTGCTAGCGTCCTTAAGCAATGCCGGTCGTGGTTCGTCACGCTCTGCGTTCTCTCTGCGTCCGCTGGTTTAGTCGCCGTCGGCATTCCCGCTGCTCTTTCCTCTCTCACAGTCGCGCCAGTTTCAGCTAGTGAGATTCGGCCGTGGCGCTGCCACAGCGATCCACGGGCTTCGGCCCTACTATCTCCCGATGAGAGAGAGACACTCGGACTCGAACACTTGTCCTTCTCCAGAGATATGGACATGATCGACAAGATGTTTTCCGTCAACGATCGAAAAGAGTGGCAGCACGCCATTCACTTCTTCGCGGAATGCATCGTTGTGGATGTACTGGCGCCCGGAGAGTTGCCCGCAGTGGAGCACGCCAAAGTGTCGGTCTTGGTCGACGGCAAGTTTCTGGCGGTGGACATCATTCCCGCCAAAGGTAGAAAAGGAGGAGGAGGAGGAGGAGGAGGAGGAGGAGGAAAGAACGTAGCTGGGGGAGGAGGACGTGAGGGAGCATCAACTTCGGTATCCCCGGACTCGTTCAGAGTGCCGCTGCCTTGCGAGGTATCGAAGGATAACGATGCGTGTAAAATTATGATAAGCCGCAGGTTGGGCGCCATTTCCGCCAGGATTTTGAAAATTCCGAAATCAGTCCAAGCTGCGAAGAAAAGTAGTGACTGAAGGGCCCCTTTAACTGTAAGTGAAGCCCTTTAAGCGCCCCTTTTGAAGAGAAAAGACTAAAAGAAAACAAAAAAAGCAGTGACTGAAGGACGAAGTTGTTATAACAAACAAAAGATGGTTTAAAACTTCCCATAACTTAACGCACACTCGCAGCAAGGTTGCCAAGGTAGAAAAAAATGGTTTATTATTAGCTGGGTTTTGAAGCTGTGTCCGGAGTCAGGACCCAGTCAAGCTGGATACAGTGGATAGTAGTTGTGTGCGTGGAGTAGTTGTGTGCGGACCTGTTCCGGCTGGATACAGGCATGGTTAGGAAATTAATAGGAGGGGGAATTCATCAGATCTTAATTGGATGTCTCATTGGACCCTCAGGCTCAGCTGACGTTACTTCTCTTGTGGGGTAGAAGAACGGGTGTGACTCTTGTGAGAACGTCTACGTAGACTGCGTGGTTATGGGACCTGTAATCTTTAATCTTATGGGTGGACGGTGAGATTAATGTAAGGTACTGGAGCGCGCCGTGTTTCGAGTATTTGGAGTGTTTTTGTGGTTTGTTGTATGACTGCTTGTAGAAGGAGACTTCGCTGTACATAGGGATGTGCTTTGTTGGAATTGTTAGAACTTAGCAACAAAGATACAATAAGGTTGCAAGCCTCGTCTTTTCTTGTCATTGATGATGGGAAGGTGTGGGACCTTATTAGTATATCTAGCTCTAACGGTCTAACCTTTTTTTTTTTTTTTTTTTTTTTTTTTTTACAAGGAAAGAGGATCCGTTCATTACCAACGGTCTAACCTTTTTATTGTATCCGTCTGGTTCCATCAGGATTTCTTTTGAAATTTGAACCCATGACGTGTTTATAGAAAGTTACATGCGTGTTCCATTCAGCCACATGGGCTTTTTTTTTTTTTTTTTTTTTTTAAAGGGGGGGG
>BFEA01000571.1:344335-354410 GCA_003427395.1 Chara braunii
CAAAAACGACTGCAAGGAACGAGTCGACACGACAAGCGGGCGAGCAGCAGGGCAACAACGAGGCAAAGCACAAGGCAGCACCAACACAGCAGCCACACTACACAGCACACAAGGAGAGAACACGGAAGGCACGGCACGCGGATGGGCAGCAAGGCAGCAGCGCAGCAAAGCACAGGGCAACACTAAGGCCACAACCACACCACACAGTGAACACAACAGCATTGCGAAGAACTACATCCAACACAAGCAGGACGGGCAGCAAGGCAGCAGTGGAGCGCAGACAAGGCAGTCTACACATCCAACGCGGAGGGAAGCGGCACATCACCTACTCACATCAAGATTGAACCCTGCAGACTGTTGGTTCCCACCACCCGCTGAGCCAGGGAGTCACCCAGACGAACATCCGTCATCACCCACAGGCAACATAGACATGATCCCAAACCGAGCGAGCCCCCTAAGAGTGCTGTAGGCGCTCCACGCAACGGACCACCTACCGTTTAGCACTACTTGAGGATGCTCACTACAACACACAGAAAGAAAAAAATCAGGGGAAGGAAAACAAAACAAGAAAACAGAGAGACATACACAATTATACTGATTGTGTGTGGAGGGGTGGGGGGGGGTGGGAGGTAAATAGATAAAACGTAACCCCAGCAACCAAGCTTCAGCTTAGGCACAGTGGAACACAAGGCCGACATTCAAAGAAAGCTTTCGTACGGAGGAACCAGGTCCTCATGGCAAGAGCTCAGCTTGAAAGTTGAAAGAGCAAGGCTGAATCAAGAAGAAAGACAGACAAACAACACTAAGGCAAAGGGTAGGAGGCAGCAGCAACAAGGGACAAAGGCTTAAGGCAGGTCGAAAGACTAACAAGGCAAGCAAAGGAAACAGCAACTGTTACAACCCAAGGGAGCAGCCTTGGATGGTCAAAAACAGCAGCTAAGAATATAGGTTGGAGGGCACAGGGGAGGCAGGTGGGCAGACTAACAGCCATAGGCAGCAAAGGAAAAACGAGTCTAGAAGCACCAAGGGAAACGAAAAAAAAACATAAACCAAAAAAAAAAAAAAAAACATAAACCAAAAAACAAAAAAAAAAACATAAACCAAAAAACAAAAAAAAGGAAAAATAAAACTGATGATAGATTGTTTCGTCGGAGTTGCACGGACTCGTCAGGAGGCTGAACCCTCAACAATCTGTGAAATCTCCCTACTGATGTTTTGGGTCATGAAAGGTTTGACCCATATTGAAGGCAGACTGTCCCCAAACGGAACACAACAGCGGGCAGCAACCCAGCAAAGCACCAGGCAATGCTGTAGAAGCAACATGACTGCTCAACACCAAAGACTACTCCAAGGAACGACACGGCAAGTGGACGCACAACACGGCAACCATGCAGTGAAGCACAAGGCAACACCAACAAGGCAGCCACACGGCAAGGAACGACAAGGCGAGCGGACGAGCAGCACGGTAGTCGTGCAGTGAACTTGAAGCACATAAAGCACAAGGCAACGCAAACAGGCTAGCCAAACTACAAGGTACGCAAGCAAGGGACACGGAAGGTACGACCTGTGGATGGGCGGCAAGGCAGCAGAGCAGCGAAGCACAAGGCAACACCAACAACACAGGCACACCACATAGCGAATACAGCAGCTTGCCAAGAACGAACTGCAAAGCAAGCGGAACGGACTGCAAGGCAGCGGTGGAGCACAGACAAGGAAGTCCACACACCCAACACGGAGCAAAGCGGCAATTTGAAATCTCCTACTCACATAACGGGTGAACCCCACAGACTGTTGGTTCCCACCACGCACTGAGCAAGGGAGTCACTCCGACGAACATCTGTCATCACCCGTAGGGCAGACAGCCATCCCGAACTGAGCAGCCCCCTTAAAAGTGCTGCAGGCACTCCACACGAGGAATGACCGACTGTTTGGCACTGCTTAAAGGTGCTCAGTCCGGCAGTCTGAGACAAAGAAATAAAAAATATGAAAAAAACACAAAGAAAGGAGAAGACAAAAAACCTAAAATTGATTGTCTGTGTGTGTGTGTGTGTGTGTGTGTGTGTGTGTGTGTGTGTGTGTGTGTGTGTGTGTGTGTGTGTGCACGCACATGTGCGTGTGAGAGAGAGAGAGGAAGTGCAGTCATTCGTCCAGGGAAAGGTTAAGCTCAAGAGAGACAGAGAGAGGCATGTCCTCATCTTCCCATTCAAAAACTTACTGACAGGTATGCGGTGCAGGCCTTGGCCTCAAGCCCTCCCCACAACTTCCTTTTCTTTGAAGGACCGGTCCTACATTTTGACGGGTCCTCAGCTGGGTGTCCACACAAAATGAAAAGGCCCACCTTGGGGATAGACGTCGTGGTCACGCTGCTGTAAACCACAGCCTTAGGGCTGCGAATCCGTACAATGTCATCCAAATTCACTCCCACATGACCCGGGACAGTATGAAGATTGTCCTACGTCGCCACAAAACCTTCAAGCCCCTCAGCCGGTCCTTGATCGACATCCTTGCAGTTTTTTTTTGGAATTGCATCATTGTCCGATAGTCCTTTGCGATTGCTGATATCACTAAAAAATTACTCACACCCACTGGCAGTCCTTTTAGTCATTTGATCCCGGAAAAAAAATGTTAAAACCTGAAATGCCTCTAAAAGTTGGGATATTTGGTCAGATATCCCCAAAATACAAGTGTATGCTGGGATGCCCTCCTTATGGTGGTTTAACTTCTTGAAACTTGAATAACCCGCTCATCGATTGGACCCGACAACTTCCGCCTTATGCCCTACGAGGACCTGTAAAACTTCTGCAGATGTCGCAGCCACTGACTGCTGATGTTGTATTTTTCATATGCCCCTATCAGTAATGTGCATCACCATGAGACAGAGGCCCATTGTAACAACTGTCCTTTGTTCAGAGAGAGAGAGACAGAGAGAGAGAGAGAGAGAGAGAGAGAGAGAGAGAGAGAGAGAGAGAGAGAGAGAGAGAGTGAGGTTGAGTCTCATTCCACTTTACAACGTGTAAGTAGCACCCCGAGCATACATTCACATTCATAACACAATCTTTGAATTCGATAGAGTCATCAAAATAAGTCGGGTGTGGGGAAAAAAACATTCATTCACTTGTGTAATCCATGCATCTTCATATCAGGAGCAGGAAGGGCAAAATCAAAAGAAAGAGTAGGACGAACAAATAACCCGATCAGGAGCAAGAAGGGCAAAATCAAAAGACAGAGTACTAACCCGATCTTCAAACAGTGCCTGCAGTCTGTCCACTCGCACCCACCAACTACCCAGAGTCGTCACCCCGCTTAGTCCGATCAGGCAAGCGAGATTCGCCCATGACACACAGTTCATTCGGCAACACGTCAACCTTGCACTATTGTCATGAGCTCGTCAAGATCGTCCAACTCGTCCAATCACCTCAACAACAATTGTGACCTGCTAGCCGATCTTCTCGATCAGGCTAACTTCAAAAGTTTAGATTAGAGATAGCCTCAGATAGGTGAAGTCGCACTTCCAACATTTACAGGGGAGAATGCATGAGCGAGGTAACAATGATTACACAAGAGGTAAGGACTTAGGAAGAAGTCCCTACGAGCTACATACCTGGACCGTGGCGCGGGGGATGAAGCCACGTTCCGCGCATCGATCCCGGTTGCATAATTCCATTCCATGAGAAGAAGAAGCAGGAAGACACATGAGTGCCAAAAAGAGCAGACGGGCCACTAGCAGGATAAGTAGTTACAATCAACGATAAAGAACGGAAGGACTGTCGGGTGACAATTTAGAAGATGATTAATGTGCAGTGGAAGCGAGCACAAAAGACTGCGCTTGCGAGCAAGAAGCAGAGTTCAATTACACCTTGCACCTATGTATCACCCGCTATCACCCGCGGCCTCGGGTTTTGGGGATTTTTCCCTGGTAAAAAAAATGAAAAAAAAATGGTTGTGAGGTTTTTCGAACCCAACAACCCCTTTTTTTTTTTTTTGAAAAAAGTTATTTTTTCAATGGTAATTAAAAAAAAAAAAAAAAAAACAGCGAAGAAAAAAAACAATAAGTAAATTTTAAAAAACGATTTTTTATTATTATTATTTTTTTTGTTGGCAACTCGGCAATTCTTCATCTTCTTGGATTTGCTGTGTTTTTTTTCTTTTTTTTTTTTTCGTTTGTGTCAGATGAAAAATCAAAGAATGCAAAAAAAAAAAAAGGCCCGTTTCTCCAGGGCCTGGGCTGGGTTTCGGTGGCGCCGTGGCGGCAGTGGTGGGGGACCACTGCCCACAAGCAGCAACACATTTCCTGTTGTTGTTTCAGATAAAGGTCGTGATTTGTCTGAAACAGCAACACAAACTGTTTTGTTGTTAGATGTTTTTTGTCTTGTGCAAATGCATATGTGTAATGTCAGTGATGACTGTTTTGTGCAAGGGATTGTGTAACGGTAGTAGTTGGAGGTGGGGTGATAGCACTGTTTGGGATGCGTTGTCGAGCTCATTGGCTTCCGCCTTTTTTGCAAGTGCGGGAGCCCTCCCGGCCATGTCACGCAGGAGTTAAACCAAAACAAAACAAGAGACAACTGGGGAACGATGCCTAACTAATCCCGCGAGCCGCCGAGACGGCCGCGGTTGCGTCATCCCTTCGCCGCTTTGGCCGGGTGCGCCAGTTGTACATCCTGCGGTCCCCTACGACAAGATAGGTTCCTGCGGGGCATAAGCTTGCCTTCCCTAAGGGGTTGTCACCACCCTTAGGGGTGTATCCCTACCGAGCTACAAACCCACATGCGAAAGTTTTTAGATGCAGTTGCAGAGGTAGGTCAGCCGAGAGCGTTTGCTCGTTCACTGTAGTATAGATACGCTTGGTTAACGCCAAGTGGACCCGAGCGTCGTCCGTCCCTAGGACACTGATCTCCTCGGTACGGAGCAAACGTCGGTCGACTAGGACGGTCTCAACCAAGCGTGAAACCCTAAATCTTCCTAATCTCTTAGATACACAGTCAAAAGAAAATTATAACAACCATAAAAATAAATATTCTAATAGGATTCAAATCATCATTTGTTACACCTAGTAACACAAGTTCAAAATAAAATCTGACCTCCCGGGTCGAATTCCACAAAAATCATACAGCCGCCAACAAGGAGTTGGCTACCGACAATAACATTGATGCAACCGACAAGGTAGTCTAACTGCCTTAGTTTTCACTTGATGAGACGCGTTGCCAAAGTCATTTATTCCAGCCTACCGCGGACCTAAGATTAGACACGCAAACATCCATCTCCATATGTTCTCAATCTTCTTGTATAACAGGCTGTTTTGTGATTGATTCTTGATCAGGGGTATTGCTTGAAGTGTTGCATGCCTCTCCCTCTGGGAAGTGGTTTGGGGTACTCCTCCTCCTCGCCCGAGCATAGGACTCGGATCTCAGAAGTCGGGCCGTGTCCACCGAATCGGCAAGTACCCCCCCCCGTAGAACGGTCCACTCTGGGTCGATAACAGGGTCGGCTCCTAAAGCAACGAACCCTCACCTCAGGTGCTTCCTAGGGATAGAGGATGTGTTCACCGCAGATAGGTCTCAATTATTATCATCTCCTAAGTCCTGGGTAACCGAAAAGAAATCGGAGGAGATAAAGAATGAGAATCATTTAGATAGACACAGATAAATAAGGTCATTCGGGATAGAAAGGGTCAAGATTAGGAAAAGACTAAGTCTGATTATCTTCATCTTCATTATGTTCACAAGTTTTCCATCACGACACCGTTGAAATTATTCACTTCAAAATTCAAGTACTTTTGTCATGCAGGCAGGTGAAAGATAGAAAAAGGACAATCATCTTATTCATCTCAAATAAGCATAATCATATTTTTTTGCAAGCATCCTTCTACCTACCTGCACACCAAGCAAAGACAACTAGTTGGAGAGAAAACCATTGCAACCCCATACTAAAACCAGACCTCACCATTCATATGCAAACACACATTTTCTTTGTTTTTTCAATGAACATTCGATTGAACAGGGTCAAGCAAAGTGTGGGTTCACACAGGTGTCAAGAGAAATATAAGTCATTCTACTGACCTTGAGTGAAGTTTAGATCTGGCTCAGTCAAGAAAGTCGAGTAATATATCAATCAAAGGAAAATGACCGTCGTAGAAAAATATGCGGCACACAACTCATAGTAAGTTGTGACCTTTCTCCTGAATGACGATCCGCGCTGCCTCTCAACACGTTCGCTCACAATAGCCACACCAACATGCCGGGCCCGATCACAACAATCAGCCTCATATAGTCCCAAAATGGTCCCAGATAGTCCCAATGTAGTCTCATACTATCGTCTGCAATACCAACTGATCAAAAACTCAAAACCGCTCGTTCAACGTACCACAAAAAAAAAAAAAAAAAAAAAAAAGTGGCTCTCGCTGCAAATCGCATGTGCCGCCAGCCCAATAGCCACTGCCGCGAGCACTCACTCCGTGCTCTCTTCATGTCGCTGGTTCACGCACCACTACCGCATAGATCCAATCGTGCACCAATATCAGCCCAACCTCTAGGCCATACTGGGGTTCACCATAGCCGCTGCGCACCACAAAAAAATAACGACGGAATTACCGCTCGCCGTGCCGTCAAACCCGGTACCACGCCGTCGTGCGGCATCACCACCTAATCACACACAAAAAATTGTACGCGACACAAAAGACCCGCATCATTTTCCCTCACAATGGTGTCGGCGAAGTATCGCCAACCGGACAGCATAACCTCAATGAAAATGTTATTGCCGCCACCAATTTCAGCAGCATGATCCCATTACATACATTGTCGTTGTCGCGCCGCTGATCAAGCAGCTTCTCCCTACACTCACATTAAAAAAATTATTGGCGTCATGCGACAAATCTATCAGCACCTTCCCTTAAGATGGTTTTGACGTCGCGTCAACAGTCCGGCCGCAACGGAAAAAATTCCAAAAATAAATAATCATTCTATAGTAAAATTACAATCTAAATTTCAATTTTTTGTTCCATCTTAAAAAATGTCATTCCAATTTTAAAATTTTTCATCCTATTTGCAAATTTTCATTCCAATAATATGGTATCCCTTCTTATTTGGACTGCATGCTAGAGATGGAATGAAAGTTTGGATGAGTTCATGGAATATTTTAATTGGACTGTCATTCTAAGTAAGGATTTCCAGTCATAAATAGGTTAATCCAATCTAAATTAGAAGATATTTGTCGAAGTAGAATGAAAATTTAATTAAAACATTTCATAAACTCGTCTAAACTTTCATTCCATCTTGAACAAATAGATGTAGTTGAAAGGGAAAACTCATATTTAGACGAGAACTTATCAAATAAAACTGAAAATTTTAGAATTGAACGAACGTTGGAATCATAATTTACAAATATGAAGGATTTATTTTTTATGAAATGTTTTTTCAACTTTCATTTCTCGTGGAATTTTTTCTGTTGGCAGCACCTTCCCTTAGGAAGGTCTTGATGCCACCGCGGCAGTTCGGCAGCACAACCCCACTAAAATGGGTGTCGCTTGCTGCACCGTCCAGACTCTGACGCAGTCTTACCGCCGCAGCACCAGCTCACACACACAGCACACACACAAGGGTGGGGCAAAAAGCTCCTAGCCCTCAGCTATGGCTGCCTCCCTTCTCCTCCTCCAACTCCCTGCAAACATTCCACTCCACTAACAGCACCTCCACCGGTAGCACCGCCCCTCTCTTGCAGCATGCAGCAACCAGCCAGCATTCACACAAGTGAATGCCCCAGCAGCACTGCCACAATTGTGAGGCTGCTGGGTGGAGTGTTGACTTTTATAGCCAGCCGAAGGCATGTGGGCAGCTGCTTTGCCCACAGCCATGCAAAAATTTGTGGGTGCTCCTGACCCTCAATCTAAATCGATGGCCAGGAGCTAGGAGCCTTGATTTTCCCCCTAGGGGACCAAGGTCATCAAGCCCCAGGAGTACCTGGTCGTTTTTTCAGGCCAGATGTTCCCGAAAGTGTTTGTACATAGCTTTTTCATTGTTGCCTGTTCAACTGTACAGGTGTAGTCCCATCAGCCCCTAGAACCTTCTAGGGGTTGCACCCTGTTCCATGGCCACGGCCATATTTCACGGTCGTTATATTTTTCTCCCCCCCTCTTCCTTACTTTTCTTTATTTTTTGTTCTTTCTTTTTWCCCTTTTTTTTTTTTTTCTAACTCCTTAAGGCAGGGCAACTCGTTTTTCTTGAAAACGGGCAATCACCCTCTTCCCACGGTCACCATGCAGAGTCGAACTAGAGTCAAGCTCAGGGTCTTCTTTCCCTTTGCCCCAACTCGCGTCAGTACCCGATCGCCAATGACGCCAGGTACAGACGCCGGTCAGCTGCCCGTTTTTCAAGTGAACGGGTGCAGACCTTTGCCTGTAGGCCAAGAGGGGCCGACGAAACGGTTGTCACAGTCGTGCCCATATCAACGGGCGTCACACTTTTCAGCAGGCACAACCACTGTGGTTGGCCGAAATTGCATGCCTGTATTCGAGCTGAGATTCATTCCCAATTTGCTCATCACAGCAGCAACTCGTTCGTCAAAACGAACGGGTGCCCTAGAAAATCTCACCCGAATAAAAGAAAATGAAATCTAAAGAATCTAAAAGAAAAAAATAAAACAAAATAAAATCCAAAACAAATCTTAAAAAAAAAAATTAAAAGAAATATAAAGAGAAAAAAAAAAACGAAGAAGAAACAAAAAAAAGAAAAAGACTTACCTCGTTGTCAAAACAGTCGCCCGTTTTCACGGGCGTTGTCACGTTCACTGGGGCTGAAGTGCCCCTGTGCTTCCAAGGGCGCCGAGTGGAGCAGTCTCTTCACATTAGTTTTAGTTTTTTTTTTTTTTTTTTTTTTTTTTCAAATCCCGTCGGCATCGGCCAACGGTTACATCACGGACCCCCCCCCTCGCGAATTGGTGCAACACAGACCCGAGTTCGAATCCATAAGGATTCGACGAGAACAACTCGTTTTTTTCTCAATTTATGCGTGTCATCTTTGCGCAGGGGCCATGCTCAATCCGAGCGGCCCGATCTCGGCCGCACGATCTTCGCGATCGCGTGGTCGAGATCGACCGCGCCACTTGGTTACGAAAGTGGCTGCTCCCAAAAAGGAGCCAGCCCGAGGTCGCATACAGATTCGATCCCCGTATCTGCGGAGTGACAGTATAGTGTGTTTACCTACTAGGATGACTCCTACTACAGTTGTAGGAGTAGCACTTCTACTTAAAGGAGTGTGGAGCCTAACCCCCCCCGCCATTAATAGCTCAACAGACTTCCGCTGCTCGCCCCGGCGGTCGGCTGACTGGCTGACAAACCCCAGCGACATCCGCACTCAGCAGGCTGTTGTGCCGCCCCTTCCAGTCCTTGGCACGGACAGCCGCGCGTCAGGCTTTCAGAATAGCCTAGCTTCAGTCCTCCACGGTCGCGTACCCCTGCGGCCCCGTTGGTTGGCCGCGTGACCTCGTCATAAGCCTATCAACCCCCTGGCTCGATGTCATCCCCCGCGGCCCAGAAAATAAAACCCTTCTTCCTATTCCCCCTTTTTAGCCTACTTAGGCCCTGAATCAATCGCGCGACATTATTTTAGGTAGAATAGGTCTAACTTTAGCATTCCCATATCCGCGCTCTTCTGCGGTTTTGACAAAAACGAAGCATTGCCAGTTACAGTCGTTACTCTCCGATGCCACTAACGTCCGGACAAAAGCTCGAAAACTTTTAGTCGCCCAGCCATAGCTCAGGTCTGAATAAACTTTTGGCAACTGTCAGCCTCACCAAGTTCTTCAACTCAACGAAAAAGTCGGACAGCGTCCGACGTTGAAAAACCCCGGCAAATACCCTTGTCAGGGTATTTGCCCCGACAACGCAAACCAGCCTACGTCCCACAGCGCATCATCTGCACACTACTGCCCCCACCCTCTTGTACGCAATCCCAAAACGCCGAACCCCAAACAACAACCCCCCCCCTTCCCACAATGCCCATGACACCGCCCCGATCCCCCCACACACACCCACAACCCCAAACCCCCACACACCCCACACCCCCAAAGCCCACACCCCCAC
>BFEA01000571.1:363344-375787 GCA_003427395.1 Chara braunii
AGAGAGAGAGAGAGAGAGAGAGAGAGAGAGAGAGAGAGAGAGAGAGAGAGAGAGAGAGAGAGAGAGAGAGAGAGAGAGAGAGAGAGAGAGTGAAAAGGACCGTGTTGTAGATAAGTCCACCACTACTGAGCATGTGTGTATGAGGGCCTCGCTGCACTACTCTTGAAATGCACAAAAGGGATTTGTATTTTATCCGCTCTACGAAAGTTGAAGGACGGGAGCAGCGGTACCGGGCGGAGAAGCGTAGCGCTCCGTTACCGTTGTCGTCGCCGGCGAATAGCGCTAGCGGCGTTACCTGACCGATACCTCCGCCGTCGAGACGAAGGTCGGGAGACGCACTGCACACCTCCCCTTCGGAGGTGGGGCTTGCCCAACCTGCAGTCGTGCTACTCGGGTAGTCCATAGCCAAGGTTGGGTAGGAGGGAGACACGTCCTTCATCCATGATTCATCTCTTACAGAAGGAAGGAAGGATGTAGGAGAAGGGTGATGACAAGATTTCACAAGTAACGGTCGTTTAACTGTGCACGGAGGAAAATTTCACTCACTACGGACAGAAGTTACCTTTTACCTTTTACCCTCTACCTTTCATATCAATCAAAGTCGGGAGAAAGGTTTAGGGTCGCGCTCTCCGGAAGTAGGTATAGGTAACTTCCACGCAAGTTAAAGTTCGAAGCGGAATTCTCTCCTCTCAATCCAGTTAGGGCTGCGAGCCGGAGTAGTCTTCTCCCATGGACCAATCCTCCACCACGGTAAAATGTAGAGCGCGTAACACTCTCCTTCCCGAACGCCTTTCGGCTCTGACATCTCCTAAGATTACCTACTCACTATGATCTGTCCAATTACCGAAATATTCTCTCTACATAGCCGTTTTTCGAAGGAACAGCGAATGTCTTAAAGGGTGCAGTATGCGAAGCCTTCTGTAGGAGCTCCCTTGCTATTTGGAGTCTGTCGGCGAGCAGTTTGATAATTAATGTCGAGAAGGTGTACCGACGGGTAAACTCACCAAAGTGAGCTAATACCTCGGCGGTTTTCCCACCTCTTGCCCCAATAGTAAACAGGGACAATGGTAATGCGAGTTGCTGGCACCAATTCGCCTATATCCGATAAAGCAAGGCAAGGGAAGGTCATAACCAAAGCAGGGGTCGTACACAGGGTCGTGGGTAGGGGAGAGACGATACCTAATTTCGTGACTCTATCGTCTCCCCCAACCTATCTCGTACGCTCACACCATCAACCGTCGCAGGTCCGTTAGCCATTCCCTCCGGTTTACAGCCCTCCACCTCGCTGTGGGACCAGTAGGGGTATTTAGGGAAGCGTGTGGGTAATCCATCCGTGAGTGGGCAGAGTAATCAAAGTGAGAGAATTTTGATTACACTTGAAACGTTTTCGGTTCTTCCCACAGGGGGTAGTAACGAAAAGGTAGGCGAAGAATGGCAAGCCTGCCAGGAGCAGCTCCGGAACAGATCCACAATCCTCTCACATCAGAGGAAGCTTGTAACACAGTCTGAGCCTTGGTTACTCGCTGTTATGATGAGGGAATATGCCCGGAGGATATCCACTTAGGAGAAGTGGTGGAGGACGCAGAGGGCAAGCGTTTTGTAGTGAACGAAATGGTGAATGAAGTAAAAGAGCAGTTTTTGAAGGAAAGGACCATCATAGTCATTTTCCAGGGGGAAGCCAGAAATTTTGTGAGATATGTCAAAGAGGATCTAATCCGGGCCTTCGAGGATGGGTGGACAGCCCGACGTCTGTTCCACCCTGAAGCCAGAAGGGGGAGGGTCAAATTTGAAGGCCCTAACGTAGCCTCCTACGTAGCCAAGGCGAAGGAGATTGCCGAGTGGCTGTTACATCAAGGTGAAATGAGGATCAAACTGGAGCAGAAGGAGTACCTGATGCTATTCAAGCCGAGACTCTCTAAGCAAGAGCTACAAGACGTGCGTATCCACGAAGCAGAGTCCAAGTTCTGGATCATGGCATTAAGGGTTCCACTTGAAGCCTACTACTACCCGAGGAGTGCCATCAAGGGGGTGTTCGGGGAGGTTCTCAACCCAGAGTACGATCGAGACCGTCCCAAGCTGATGAACGTCAAGTTCGATATGTCGTCGGAGTCTCGGTCTCGGATTGATGACGAATTGGTGATTCAATCCCCACATGGGGAACGCTGGACGGTGAAAATTGTATCTCGGTCTCGGATTGATGACGAATTGGTGATTCAATCCCCACATGGGGAACGCTGGACGGTGAAAATTGTATCTCCTTACACCGACTGGTGTCGTCGGTGTAAATGGTACTATCATACGGAACAAAACTGTCCCCGCCGTCAGAGAGAAAAAGGTCGGAGACTCAATGGGGAAAGACAAGGGGGCCACAAGGCTCGATACCGGGAGTTCGTTTCAAACCATGAGAGGACGGAAGGCCCAGCAAGGGAAGATGTGAGAGTAAGAGGTACAGACGGCCAAGCGCAGAGGCCTTCGGAGCAGCCGGCACTCACATCACACCAGGCGCACTCACATCACCAAGACAGCCAGCCCAACTATAGAGCAGCGGGTCCAAGCCTACACCGCCAAGAACCGAGTGCAGTGTACCAGGGGGCTTGCCCAAGAGCCCCAGGTGTCGAACTGCAAGGCGTCTACCAACAGAGCTTCCAAGAAATTTGGCCAAATGGTGCTGGTCAGCAGGAGTTAGCAGGCCAAGACCCACCTCAGAGATGGGGAACTGAGAAAGCTTGGAACGAGGACAATGGCAAAGCAGTCGGAATATCACTCATCCCACCATGGCAACCCAGGGAGGACTGGCAAGGAGGGTATGGGACTTTGCCACACGGCGAGACCCCGATGGAAAGAGGAGCCCTCAGCAACCTTCCTCATCCGACGTGGCAGGAACAGTATGCACAACACGAGCTGCAGGAGGAAGGCTTTTTCTATCAACAGCAGCACCAAGGCTGGATCCAAAGCCCAGGCCAGAACCTGGGGCACGGGGTTGTAGATCACCCCCGCCCCAGGTATCCCTCGCAGTCATATGACTGGAGGCGCCTGGCCCCCAAGGAGCTGGACAGGAGCCAGCACCAGCACCATCAGGATCTTCCCAGATGGGACAGTGGGGCCCCATTCCTCCGACGGCGTCAGAGAAGTAACACGTCAAGATGGGACCTTGGAAGAGACAACACGTGGAGTCGCCGAGGGGAGGCTTTGGAGACGTGGAGTCAGGGCCAATCACGACAGTTCCCCACGCTAAGAGAAGAGGTGGAGATCGGGGATAAAGAAGGGGTCGGGGAAGGGCATGGTCCAGAGATCTTCAGGCCAGGCAAAACCAAGCTGCAGGAAGAACTATTGAAAACGTTTGTTACCTCACACTCTAGAGTAAGATGGGGTAGTGCTTGTGAGGAAGAGGACGAAGGGGCACCACAAAAATCTGAGGGGTCATCCTTAGAAAGCTCGGCAGGATCAGGGTCCAAACGAGCAGCGGACACCAGGAAGGTAGTAGTGAAAGATCGCAAAGCGGACGCAATAGGCAGGAACCAAATGGAAACATTTCAGAGGAGATTAGTACCCCTGCTGTGTACACACACAGATAGGGGCGTGTTCTTCCTCACGACAACAGATGGGGAGGGCCAACCACTGCTGCCCTCTGCAGATGTGGACTGCTCTCCTACCCCGTCCAAGATCTTGGAGGTAACAAGGAAACTTTATGGAGAACACGTACCAATTAGACTGATTCCACGGTCCACGATGACCAACATAATCTGTGAAACGATGGAAGGCTACAGGAAGTTTTACTTCCCTCTGATGGATGCAAGAATACCACCAGAGATGTTAGGCACGCTGTCACAGGCGGGGATCAGATGGTTCCACATGGACACAATCCGGGAAAGGAACAGGCAGGATCTGGACAGCATACGAATCATGCAGCGAGTGAGAACAATGTTCCTTATCAATGTGAATGAGAAATTATTGAAGGAGGAGGATTTTCACTCACCTTTTTTGGCGAACAGTCTTACCGAAGAATGGAGATCAAGCTCACACATCAGCTCATCCAGAAGCGGCACACACAACCACCGGCACAGAAATTTCGCCGACAGAGCCAAACTTTCAGGTGCAGGCGCACAGTCCCCCCACATCCAAGCTAAGGCGGGTTCCTCCCTCCCCAATGGACAGGTTTAAAATCGCCACTTGGAACGTCCAGGGACTGGGAGATACAGGGGGTAGAGCCAAAAGGGGGCGCTTGAAGTCCTGAATCCACGAAAGGAAAGCAACCTGCATAATGCTGCAGGAAACGAAGTTGAGTGAGAGAAAGTTGGCAGAAATAGCACTATGGTGGGAGGGGCCGCAGGTATGGGCTCCGGCGCAAGGCTCTAGAGGAGGAGTGTGCATCCTACTTCATCGCGACCTCCAGGCGACCGTGGTGGATTTAGAAGTGGACATATGGGGCAAATGGGCATGGATGAAGGTTGAGGTGGGGAATGAGGAGTGGGCTTTTATGACGGTATACTATGCACCAACAGAAGTAGGCGAAAAAGCAAAGTTTTTCACAAGACTAGTCCTACACATTCCGAAGGCGGAAAGACTGGTGATGGGCGAGGACTGGAATGTGTCATTGGATGAAGCTCAGCGCCTAGGGTTAGCCCAAGCAGACAAAAGAGATGTCAGATCTTTGCTGGACCTATACACGGATCTGTCACTAGTGGACCCTTTCCCCCCGCTGAACCCGGGGGACCCTGGGTACACATGGTTTTCACACTTGCACTGGGACCGACAGGAGGTAACACGAAGGTGTCTGGACTATTTCCTAATCGGTGAACAACTCCAAAATCAAGTCACAGCAGTCAGACACGTGAGTCACCCGCTGTCGGACTCGGACCACAAGCAAGTGATCTCAGATATCCGTCTCAATCTCGCCATGACTAGAGGGCGCGGCTTCTTTCGCCTCAACAACCAAGTCTTGGAGGAACCAGGGGTGGCAGACTGGGTAGCAGGACATATGGCAGGCTGGGAGAGCGCAAGACAACACTTCGACTCCACAGCGGAGTGGCTGGACGGCGGCATCGCAATCACCTCAGGGGTATTGGATGTCATATCACGGATCTTAGCAAGGGAAAGGAATAAAAGGGAGGGGGATTGCAGAAAGAGGGTGGAGGAAGCAGAAGAGCGCATGGAAGGTCATCCGATCTCAGCGATGATGTGGGCCTCAGAGAGGCAAAGACGGATGAGGGAGTGGGACAGCATTCAAGAGGATAAACAGAAGAGGTGGACAAAAATTCTGAAGATAAAGGGAATTGAGACAGGTGACAAAATGACCAAGGAGACGTTCCAAAGATTACAGCCAAGATGGGCCCAACATCAAATGGTGGAAATAAGACATCCTTTTGATGCCGCCTCCCCTCCAGCATGCACAGCTCCAGGCATGCTCCAGCACGCTAGACTATACTACGAGGACGTACTATCCACCAAAAGACCAGATGAGGATGTGAACACAGACCTCTCAAGAGAATCAGACGTGTGGGAGGACACAATGACGAAGTTGCGGGTCATGGAGAGACTAGACCTGGACCGGTCATTTGCATTAGAAGAGTTAACACAAACTGTCAAAACAATGGCCAAGGGGAAATCCCCTGGGGTGGACGGATTGACAGTGGAGTTCTACGTTGCCAACTGGGCGATCTTCGGACCCCGGCTAATGGAGCTTTACAACGAGGTTCTGGTGGGAGGCAGGCTTGGGAAAGGTATGACGCATGGGGTGATAGCGTTACTGTTCATGAAGGGCGACAAAACGGACATCTGGAACTGGCGCCCCATTTCCCTCCTTAACGTGTCATACAAAATTCTTGCAAAGACGTTGGCACACCGTCTAGAGAAGCACTTGCCTAAGTTGGTGGAAGGTGACCAGGGCGCGTTCGTACAGTGCGGATCGATTTTCAACAACATAGTGACAGCGATCGAGACCCTAGAAGTGGTGCAAGAAGAAAATTTGGACATGGTTGTCCTCCTTCTCGACCTGGAAAAGGCCTACGACAAGGTCGGTTGGACCTTCGTCTTCACCACGTTGAGGAGGATGGGCTTTGGCGAAGGCTTCTGTGCCTGGATAAAAGCCATGCACACCTTCTCAACTTCAGCAGTGATGGTAAATGGCCATCTGTCAGACTCCTTCGTGCTCTCAAGGTCGCTGCGCCAAGGTTGTACTCTAGCCCCCCTGATCTTCGTGTTGCAACTGGAGGTTCTGCTGAATAAAATACGCAAACACCCGGACATTAGGGGCCTACACCTGCACACTGGAGAAGTTTGCAAAGTGAAAGCTTTAGCAGATGACATATTTGCGATAAGCAAGAATTCTGTCTCCTCACTGTCTTCTCTCAAGTCGGTTTTGTGTGATTACTCCACTCTATCCGAGGCAACGGTGAACTAGAGCAAATCCACCTACCTACTCCCGGCACAGTTCTCCTTGGAAGTTGAATGGGGAATGCGGAGAGTGGAGCGAGGGGAGGAGGAGAGATTTTTAGGAGTGTTGATCAGCCTGCAGATAGAGGAATCATCCCAAGGGCTTCTGCTGCAACAGCGCATATCTACACGCCTGAACCTGTAGGGGAACACTTGGCATTTGTCCCTAGTAGGCCGGGCGCTGGTAGTCAACGTAGCCTTATTCTCAATCCTTTGGTTTGTGTCAACAGTTAGAGGGTTAGCGGTGGGGGTGATCAAGGCGGTGCGGAGGCTGGTAGCGCGTTTCCTGTGGAAGCCCCGGTCGCAGACATCTGAAGGTTTCCTGTCCAAAGTAGCGTGGGACACGCTCACATTTCCCCGGTCCAAAGGAGGCCTGGGCCTGCTGGACCCCGCCCGAAGGAATCAGGCTCAACTGCGTAATTAGCTGGCCAAAGTAGCCACCATGAAAACCCGGGAGCACTGGGTGACAATGGCTGAACGGATCCTAATGAGAGACTGGAAATTGAGCAGGCCACAGGACGTCTGGGCCTGATTCTTCATGCCGTCCTTCCGAAAGAAGAGACTCAAATCCAAATTTTGGGAGCCAATACGCCGGGCGTGGAATCAAGTACCTCCGGACAAGCAGACCCCCCGAGCACAAAAGAGGAAGTACTAAACCAGCTGTTGTTTGAAAACCAAGCAGTGCTGAGTGAGGAAGGGCAGCCTTTTTTAGCGGATGGCAGTCGGGGAACTTTCGGTCAGGCCTGGGTCCGGAGGGGAGTGGTGCGAATCTCAGATCTGTGGTCCGTCACTCTGGGCGGATGGAAACCGTTGGCCGAAGTGAAGTCCATACTAAGGGGCTTGCAGAGGACCAAGGAGCACTGGAGACTCTTGATCAAAGTCATCCCCCAGGAATGGTTAGCCATCTTGGGGCCAGAAGGCATGGACCCAGCAGGAACGTGGTACGTACCTAACCAAGCAGGCGAAGAGGGTACACTGTGGAAACTCGTAGAGATACTTCCCAGTGGCTTCAGGCGTATCGAGATGTGGAAGTGCGAAGGCCTAGATAACATTCTGTTGCTGTTGAAGGAAGACACGATAATGCTATTATGGGACACCCCCCCGCAAGCCCGTGTCTTGGCAACCGGAAGTCGAAGTCCCTCAGTCTGCAGTTACACCTGGGTGGGCAGGCGGCCACTCAGACAGCTGTGTATAGACCCAGTCGCATGGAGTTGGTCACCGTCATCAGAGGAGGAGGGTCCCCTGAGCCTACACAAGTTCTCGATCTCTGCAGGTTACAACCAATACGCCAGCAGGCTGAAAACACCAACACAAGTAGCAATCCCCCGTTGGCAGGCCGTCTGGGTGGAAGATCTATCAGACTCAGTGTCCGACTTCTAGAAGCTTTGGGAAGCCCTTGCCTACCTACCGAATGGAAAGCAAGTCAGCCTGCTATGGCTGTTGTCCCTAATGGTAACCCCCTCGGCGGTTTGGTTGGCAAGCAGAGGAATGGAGCTGAGCCTAGCCTGCACAAGATGTAGATGGCCTTTCGAGTCCACCAGGCACTTATGGTGGGAAATGCCCAGCCTCCAAACGCATCTGGAACTGGTGGGCCCACCACTGGAGGGAGCTCGGGGCAGAAGGCATTGAATGGAACGAGAGGTGGGTGCTGTTGGGTTTCCTCCCAACAGATGTCGTAGCACACCGGGGATGGGGATACATCGCTCATGTGGTGAGACGCCTAATCTGCGAAACCATCTGGTCGGACAGGAACAGATCGAGATTCCAGGGTTGCCCGTATTCAGACTTGGAAATTAAACACACGATCAAACAGGGATTGAAGCACGCTATCTGGACGGACTGGAGGAGGAAGGCCAAATCCGGAAAGGGCAGTCGTCGCCAGCTGTGGTGGTTTCTCCGGACCTGGGCAAAAAATCATCAACTGGCAGCGGTACACTCCAAGAAAGGCTTGGTGCTGTCGAAATGGGTGCTTGATGCTCCCCCTCTGAGAGCAGGAAGAGAAGGGGTTGTTTAGACGTGGAACTGTAGGTAGTTGGGACACCAGGCTGAATTAGCTTTCGGAACAGGTCACTCATTTCATTCACGGGACCAGGGCACTCGGTCCCAACTAGGGCCGCTGTGGGCCATTAGGAGAGTGTCTCTAGAATAGGATTTAACCCGCTGGGCCGGGTTAGTCCCGGGGGTAAATCGGGTAGTGAGGAGCTCCCATGATTATTTAAATCCTACTTTTTTCTTTTTTTTTTCTATTGTGTCTTTATTATATGAAATGATGGACAGGAGAGGCCGGGAACCTCACAATTTTACCCGGACATTGACACGAGTTTGACACAGCCAGACCAACCTGGCTAAACACAGCAAACAGAAGCTAGCCAGACAAACCTGGCAGACAACACAATGACATATGACCCCACTCGAATTCCTACTTTAAAAGACGACCCCTTAACCCTAATACGGGGACGGGGTCTACCACGAAGGCTCAAGGCATGTGGAACTACCGAGTGGCAAGTAGAGCCGCCTTGAATTCTAAATCAAGAATCCTACCCTTTAAGTCAACTCCCGCTTAAACCCCATTCCCCTCCCATAACTAAAGTTGAACAGTCCCCCCCATAATCCCAAGTCCTACTGTCCAGAGACCCAGATTGAGCCCACCCGAGAGTTCTGCTCCCCATAGGGGCCTTGTCCTAATACCCTGGTTATCTTCTGTAAGTTATTCTGCCCTTAACCATGGGGATAAGACAAGCTTCCCAGTTGAAGCTGAGATTGCCGCCAAGCGATTGTTCTTGGCCCAGGAATTTAAATCCTACTTTGATTGGATTATCACAGTTTATTCAATGCTGTCGGTATCAGAATAGTTAAATGCGAAAGTTAGAATGAGTGTTCAACAGAGCTGTAAGCTGGAAGCCACGAGTCTCTAAATAGCTTCAAGTGCGAGGGCAGGCTGACTGCTAAGAATAGGTTACTGTCATTTCAGTTATTCGCAATACTTCGAGCTTGGGTCTTAGGGCCTCGCCACACCACTATCGAAACATGAATTTTCGTGAGTTTCGCATCGCCACACAGCCTATCGAAAATTACAGCTTTGAAATTCTTCGATAGGTGTCAGACATCGGAATTCGATAGCCCTATCGAACGAAATGTGCACGTCCGCCTGCAATCGCCTTCTCTTCGATAGCCCACATTCCGGACTATCGAAAAACGGCCCACACACGCGCTAGACGACAGGACCCGCACACACACGACAGACAGTCGAAAGCGGACCCAGAACGGAAAACATTCGATTCGATAGTGCAGTCTGGCGAAAGGGGGGTTTTCTATCGAATGCAGGACTATCGAATTTTTCTGACACCTATCGAAAAAAAACGCTATTCGATAGTGGTGTGGCGAGCCCCTTAGCAAGAGCAGTTGGTAGGAATCTGGAAAGTTTGGTCGTTTGTTTCGAACTTTCCGCAGGCGTATGCCTGTAAGCTAAGCTGGCTGATGCTGTCAGTACTCCGGGTTGAATTGTGAGGTCCCCAGCCTCTTTCTGCATTTATTATAATGAATTAGTAGTGTTTGATTTAAAAAAAAAAAAAAAAAAAAAAAAAAAAAAAAAAAAAAAAAAAGATCATGGCCGTGTATTTTTCCATGTTCTAGCGGAAGATTCACTCTCGTTTTGCACATCTCGAGAGTAGTGCAGCGAGGCCCTGACTCGTGCGTCCTGCCGTGCATCACCTGGGAAACACACCTCCGCCCTGCATCACCTGGGAAACACACCTCACCTCTGCCGTGCATCACCTGGGAAACACACCTGTTGCAAGCGCCGTTTGGCGCAGCCGGCCACCCACCGGTCCCTCCGAGTGCCAGTAGGAGTGGGCCTGACGCGTGAGACCAGTCCCTTTGAAGTCCATCACTGTGGACAGGTCATGCCGATTTTTTTTTTTTTTTTTTTTATATGGACCGTTTCTCGATTTATGCGTGTCATCCGTGCGGAGGGGCCATTGCTAATTACCCTTCTCTGTATCGTTCCAATTTTAACGGATGTCCCGAAGGACTTTGCCGAAATTTGGACCCCTACCTGCCCTATTTTTTGCACTGGTCGACCACCGCCCGAATTCGGGCACCTTGACACAGAAGCCCGACCGCACCATACCGCAGCCCTGTGGGTTGCGAACTATAGCCCAGCCCCTACCGTCTCTCCCCCGAACACAACGCACCCTCATTTTGGCTGTATTTTGCCGGAAACATCGCTTGTATACACTCATTTTTAGGGTGCGTTATGTTCGGGGCAAGACGGTAGGGATGCGAATTTCGAATCCAAACATCGCACGGCCCTCAAAGGAAGGAGCGGGAAAACAGGAGAGCGGGTGCATGTACGATTCACCCGGGCAGTCCACGTGTCCAGTGGCCATCAAACGCGATGGGTACCATGTCATCGACATCACTACCTTGTTCCGACGGGCACCATATCGTTCATGATCGCTGTATTTCGTGGAACTTTCAGCCCCGTTACAGATGCAATTACGGGCCGGTCGTTTTTGGAGAAAGAAGGTAGCTACGGGTATCACTGTCGACCTTGCGCCTTCGTCGCCATCTCTGCCATTGCGGGCTCACAGCACACCCTCATTGTGGCCGTACAAGACCGGAAAGACAGCTTGTATACTGTTCTTATCACGGTGCTTTAAGTTCGTGGGAAGATGGTCGTCTTTGTGGTCTCAAGCACTTGGCTGTCCACCACCCAGCCGGCCAGCATCCCTTTTTACCTTCAATTCGGCCGCCATCAGACTGTCACGGTGCAGCACCATTATCTTCCACGTTGATTTCATCACATTCCCCCTGTTCCTCGTCCTCTTCCTCCTCCTCCTCCTCCTCCTCCTCCTCCTCCCTCCTCTCGCCTCTGCTAGCATCTACATTCTCTTTCTTTCATCCTTTTCTTCGTTCTTATCTTGGGACTAACGTGCTACTCCCGCTGATTCGTTCTTTCTAGCATCTGCCCGTTCTCCAGGGTTACGGGGTTGATCACAAGAAACGGCGGGAAAGGATATGACGACTGGAAGGACTTGGCGGGAAAGGGGAAAGTCAAATTAGACACCGTCATGTGGGGTTAAGGGGGAGGTACGGGGGGAGGTGCACTGACTGGCCATTGCTCGGCGCTAGCACCGCCGATTTCCCCCATCGGCAATGCCTGCCCACCCCTCATCACCGTGATGAGGGACTGGTATAGCCTTGCTCTTGCGCGACTGCTGTGGTGCCAACCTACCCCGTGGGCTAGGGAGAGATCTGGGTTGGTTGGTGTTTCCCCGTACTATACATAGACTAGCGAGAGGATGGGATAGATGAGTACTGGCAAGAAGATGAGATCGATGAGAGAAGAATATAGCTTTTTTTTTTAATAAAGAAAAAAAAAATGGTGGCAGGGAAGATGACGACAACGAAGATGGAACGGATTGCTCGGGACGGGTTGCGCGCGACGAGAATTCTCATGGCGAAGGCCAGGAGGAGATTCGCTTGTGGATAACGTTTCCTCGACGTCCGCTCTCTCTCCTCGTGGTCAGCTGTCCTCCTGCATACGTCCGCCGTGCAGATGTGATCCGTAGCCGGGGGGGAAGGGGGGGTCGCGATGAGGCGGCTATTCTGTTTTTCATTCACTCTTGTTGCCTTCCTATCTTTCTCTTCTCCTCCTCCTTTCGCCATCTCTTCTTCTTCTCCTCCTCCTCAACTACCTCTCCTCGTCTCTCAGCTTTATGTGGTTCTCTCGCGCGGATGTCTGACGACCTAGAGAGGGAAGAAGGTTCGTTTGGCGGGAGGCAAGGACGAAGCTGAGCGGTTGAATGACGGAGGTTAGGAGGGCGGGAAGGAGTTCCGTTTGGCGGGAAGCAACGACGAAGGTGAGCGGGAGAATGACGGAGGCAGGGAGGGCGGGGGGAAGTTTCGTTTGGTGGGAAGCAAGGGCGAAGGTGAGCGGGAGAATGACAGAGGTTGGGAGGGCGGGAAGAAGAAGGTTCGTTTGGCGGGAAGCAAGGACGAAAGGTAGC
>BFEA01000571.1:379937-400848 GCA_003427395.1 Chara braunii
TCTGCTGCTGCTGTAGTCGGTTGCTCCAGCCCATCAGCGCTGAGTGCCAAGAAGGCAGTGGAAAAGGTACTTGAGAAGGTGTTGATGGTGATGGTCGGGATACCGACGTGCCACATTCGCACTGTTTTGTCCTGTAGTGCTCGTTACCATCCCAATCATGGCAAGGGACACAGGCAAAAAAAGCGGGTCTGTAGCGGCTGTTGCTTGCCAGATGATGCTGTGGCCTTTCATTGATGGTGATTTGGCTTTTCGTTGATGGTGATTTGGCTTTGTTGAGATGATGATTTGGCTTCGTTGATGGTGATTTGGCTGTTCGTTGATGATGAGGTTGACAGTGATTGTTGTTGTTCATGCATGTTTGTTGTGTTGATAACATCTTGTCTTGGGTAATCATTCTTTTGCTATTACTACTTGGTATTTCTCCACTTCTTTTTTTTTTCGATCTTTTTTTTGCACTTCTTTGAGAGTGATTATCTGTCCTGATAGCCAGGACAGGATTGGATGGAATTGTACGCACCCTCTCTCCCCTTCCTAACTTCGGTGCAACCTCTCCTCTTGCTGTTCTTTGTCTGAAGATTTTGCTGACAGATGCTCCTGTTCGGACGGGCACAATTTTACTTGACTCAAGAAATGCTCGGCTCGTTGGGGGCAGGGTAGAGTCTTTGTTTCAGGGATGGGAGATGGAGAGGAAGTTGGCGCATCTCTCTCGGCTCTCCTTGGGGGCAGCTGATGCGCCTCAACCCCCCCGTTTTGAGGGGTTGAATATCAATGAGAGTCAGAGAGATTCGTCGTCAAGGCAAGGAGGAGGAGGTCGGGATCTGAACTCTCGACCGATGGATCGCGGGACGATCACCGGCGCGGTTGGTTCACAAACACAAACACAAAACGAAAATGTGCGGGTCGGTGGAGGGCGAGGTGCTCTGATGGATATCGAAGACATGGGCCCTGCAGTCGTCGCTGCATCTACAGCGCCTCATTTGAAACAGAGTGCGACTGCCCAAAGTCGGCAGCAGCACGTTGTTGGCCCCCGCGACGAACTACCGGTAGCTGATGAGCAGAGAAGGGGGTTGGCGCCCGTCAGGGTTCGACCAGGTGCAGAGTTGTACCAGGCACGGAAGATGCAAGATCGGCCAAGTGGTGCTTCCAGGCCTGTCGTGGGAAGGGGTGAGGCCAGCTTAGGTTTATTAGGTTCATCTGCTGCGGGCTCCATCGGAGGGGTTGGTAGTGGAGAGAGGGGGGTTGAGACTGCAAGCACCTCTGCTGCTGCTGCAGATAGGGTTGATGATGAAGTAGATAAGGTGGGGAAGCTGGGCGTGAAGGGCAGCGACGAGAAAGAGGTGAGATCACTGGGGGGCAGGCCGGAGGATGGCGCGGAGGATGCTGGGCCCAGGGAAGGGGACAAAGGAGGAGGACCCCTTACACTCGAAGAAAAACGCGAACGGGCAGTCCGGGCAGCGGCGGCGAGCATGGGCGCCGAGCCTTCGGTTGTGCACAATAGAGCGGCGTCTCTGAAACTGTTGGAAAGGAGGAGGAGCCCACGGAGGGGTCGAGGTGGAGGAAGAGGTGATCAGGAGGGGGGTAGAATGGGGAGAGGAGGCGGGAGACGAGGACGCAGATTTGGCCGTGGCGAGGATGATGACGATGACCAAGGGGCAATGACATTAGACGAGTGGGAGGCAAAGAAAAAGAGTCAGAACATGCAGTTAAAGAATCCTGCGCCAAACGTGATGTCGGATGAGCAGCTGGCTCGACGGCTGCAAGCACAGCTGCAGATGGAAGACATGGGCATGGGAGTGGTGAGCGACCCCCTCCCACCCTGCCCTTCCCTGCCCTTCCCTGCCCTTCCCCCATTGCCTCTGAACGGTTCCTCACCGTTCACACAACATGGCACACCATGTCTGTCTCCCATTCCCACATGCGGATGTTCATCTGCTTTGAATACTCCCCCCTCTCTTTAACAGAAGGAGAAGATTCTGGTTTGAGGGGGATGATTCAAAGCAGAAAATTCCGCACTTATAGATGGAATATGTTGCAGTCCATTGTGTTAAGACGTCCATAGGTTGGGCAGGTGTGCGCCGCCTCCTGCCGTCTCGTTCGTGCGTCTTTTTTGTTCCCCTATGTGACGTGTTTCTCTCGTTCTCTCACTTCTTCCCTCCCTCCCTTGTCTTCTTTCCCTCCCTTTTATTGCTTGCCTTTCTTTCTACCCTTTCTACCCGTTGCCTTGTTTCTTTCTCGAGGCCACCCATCAGGTGTGCGGCAGAGCGGCGGCAGCACGTCGCTGCTGTGAAAACAAAGACTGTGACTACCAATCGCCGCAGTTGGATCTCAATCGTGATAGCAAGACTCCCTCCAGCACAAAATATAAGTTGGCCCCTTGCTACCAACTTCACCCGAATAGAACGCCCCGTCATTATAGCTGTCTTTTGGCCAACTTCCAGTCTAAATATGGCGATAATGACCAGGTCTTCTATTCAGGTGAAGACGGTAGCAACATATGGCGAGGCTTGGCTGTACAGGTTTGATAAAGCAGGTTTGGAGGCAGTGGTGGTTGAAGGCTATTACATGCATGCGACAATACACTGTGACATTTACTGATCGCTCCGCTTGCCCATGCTTTCCTTTTTTTGCCCATTCTTTTTCAAAGTTCAGTGGAGGTGCAAGTAGGCGTTTGATGCAATCAATGCAGCTTAGAGATCACCATTGCTGAAAACAGTTTTAACTGACAGTGTGGTGGTATCTCTTGAAGACAGATCCTCAGAGATGCACCTTCTGTTTTTCAGTCGTTGCAAGGAGTTTTGGTTGAAGTCATTTTCTGTTCCAAATGAATGCCTTTTGCTAACCAGTTCTGGTTAAAAGTCATTTTCTGTTCCAAATGAATGCCTTTTGCTGGTTAAAACAGTTTTAACTGACAGTGTGGTATCTTTTGAAGACAGATCCTCAGAGATGCACCTTCTGTTTTTCAGTCGTTGCAAGGAGTTTTGGTTGAAGTCATTTTCTGTTCCAAATGAATGCATTTTGCTAACCAGTTCTGGTTAAAAGTTATTTTCTGTTCCAGTTTTGGTTAAAAGTCATTTTCTGTTCCAAATGAATGCCTTTTGCTAACCAGTTTTGGTTAAAGTCATTTTCTGTTCCAAATGAATGCCTTGAAAGGCGCAGCGTCACTCAATGAACACAATTGGAGGAGGAAGGAGTCTTACTGACATTGTGATATGTTTTACTTACGTCTTGCGGGTGGTGACATTTTCCAAAAGTGTGTTCTTTTCTGAAGGTGTTTGTGCGTGTTTACGCACTTCCGCTGTTATTGATTGCAGCTCTACTCTTCCCCTCTAAGATAACCCTATGGACAAGTGGAAAGTGTGTTGATCATTGAGAAAAATGAAGCTGGCGAATGTGTTTTAAGGAATCTTTTTGAATCTAGTGGTGATCTTTTCTGAAACTGTCTTTTTGTTTTTGGTGGGGTACTTTGGGTTGGTGTGATGCAGGGTAATGCTCGGCAGCCGCAAATGACTGAAGCTCAGGCTTTGCACCTTAGCATGTTCAACTTCCGGAGAGAAGAGGAGGTTGATAGCATGGACAGAGGGAGGGGGGGAAGACGAGGAGGACGAGGGCGGGGGGGAGGTAGAGGCAGGGGTGGCAGGGACCATATGGGTGGCGGGCGAGGTCGCGGGCGATGAAGCTGTCTGGATAGATAGGTGCTTAGGTGACCTAAATAGTCGGTTATGCACGTAGTAAGAATGGAAAATGCCATGCAACTTATCCCAACCCATACACAGAGGGGTGCCTTGTTTTATGAGTGCCACCTTGGCAGGATCGAGGAAAAGCGGACCCGCCAAACTCGTTGTCCCTCCCAGTTCATCGGCGCATCGCGTTGTCGGTCGTATCGATGATCCATAGCAGGTACCAGATCCAGGTCCCAGGTTTTTTTTTTTTTTCTGCTGCGAAGTTTTGCAACCATTCATTCTTGCTGGTCTGTCCGCTTGTTGATGAATGCCAGTCAACGGCTCGGGGGGGGGGGCATTTTGATTTGTTTGTGAGATATTTGTTCCCATCAGTGTCATTGGCATCTATCAGTGGGGTGGTTGGAGAGACCCTGTCAATTGCAGAGACCACGGAAAATGTATCGCACTTTTCGAGTTCTCTTTTGCAAATCTCCAGGGTCGTACTACCAGTTCCCGCCACGGTTTCACCCTCCCCCTCCTCCCAAACAAAATCAGTCTGGAACGCTCTGTTCGTTAAATGTCCCATGTCCTGTTCTGCCATTCATTCATTTTTGTTTCCCTGTTTTCTCATTGTTCCTAGGGCTCAGATTTTGTGTGACAATTTGTTCATTTTTTCCTTCCCTCGACCAAGGCTCCGTCAAGTGTGCAATAGCTGCCTTGCCTGAAAGTACAGAAAGAAAGGACCCACCTTCAGTGGTATAGGTGGTCTAGCTTGTGGGTAGGCAGTTTGAGACATGCGCAGCCACCTCGCAGGTTGACGGTTGAGACGCTGGTGGAAACAGACAAGGAAGATGAGACGAGGTTCAGAAGACACCTGGGCCTTCAACTCTCTCACCAGCACGCAGGTGACGGCAACGCCCAGAAAGTTGGTATTGGTATTCCTCTCAAGGGCATCTTTGCCTGCCTCTCTGGCCTGCCTTTGCTTTCTGCACACTTACCTTTAACAGGCCACAAGGGAGCACCCACCTCAGATGGTACTCGGTTACCTCTACCGTCTACCGCAGAGCTTCTCCCCCGGAACTTAAACCACCAGTACTTGGCCCAGCTATCGATGCCGAGCCTGAAAATGGGCTGCACGCCGTTTTGCGCCAACCGGCCAGCGCAACAAGTTTTGCGCACCAGTTTTGGCTGGCGGCGCCAGCCTTTCAGGGCCGGTACCCCAAGCCTCCGGAAGTTGCGGGGGGGCGTTAACGGCAACGCCCCAAGGCCGATGTATGGGCCAAGTACTGGTGGTTCAAATCACCAGTACATCTCCCAGGCAATTGTTTCTGCCTGACACGACACAAACCTCGACTTTCAGGGGCTGGAGCCCGCCGTTGCTGAACGTCATCAACAGCTCCTGACCCCCAACCCCCGAAGTCGTGGCTGTGCGGCATCTGAGCTTTTTCCCAGCATATTGGTGGCTGAACTCTCTCACAGATCCATCTGGGCTTAGGGTTTGAGAGCAGAGGGTGATAAAGCTTCAAGCACCCATGTGGGATGATTCGTACATCTAGCATGTGCAGGGAACCTGCTTTATATCTGTTTGCGTAGACAAGTCTGCTTCTGCTTGATCTGTTTTCAAGTCAAAGCAGTTGGGAATCAGAGCTAGTGTATAGCTTCAGTGTTCCCAAACAAGGCATTTCATGTCAGTGGAAAGGTTTTCAGAGAGCACATGAAAGGAGACGCTAGAGTGGCTTTCCTGTTGGTTGAAGATCCTTAGACCACAAGGAGATGGGGAACCAGTTGAACTGGCGGTAACCAAGACCAATCAGTTTGCCACATGGCCTTGTAAATCTTGTGATGATCCATGGCCTGTACCGAACCAAAAAGCATTCCCTTTGAACAAAACCCGTTAGGAGGCCAGAATTTTCAACGAGAAATTTCCCTTCGCAGATTGTCAGAGCAGATGCAGGATCCATCTCTGGATTCGCATTGCATGGGCATAATTTGGAAAATTGTCCTCGTTATTCTAGTAAATATGTGCCAGGTGCGATCGGGAAAGAGTCACGCAGAGATGATGATGTTAGTTGGGTCCCCCCCCCGCCCTCGTCACTGTCAGTTGGTTATTTTTTTTTGTTGTTTTTCATTTTTTACAAGTACAGTCGGTTGTGCAAGCGCATGGTTGGCAGTTTGAACTCGCACGCGCACAAGCTAGATTCCTGCCCGCCCGTTGGCCTTGCGCTGACTTTTTTCTTTGTTCTTCCTTCTCGCAGTTTCTTCGTCTCCCTCTCGATCGATTCATGGGTAATCGGTTTCATGCGGGTCGGCTGGATCAAGTTACGGGGGCGGTGCCACTGTGCTAGTAAACTTGACCGATCAACTTGAACTTGGACTTCCTGAATATTTGGATTAACCCCCCACCGGTGTCTTCTTGATATATGTTTCTCTCTCCTTGCTGCCTCCTCTGCCCCACCTATCTGTTTCCCTGTTATTTGCACTGACACCCCGTTGCCGTACACTTTAAAAATTGTGTACCCTGTTCCTCTCCTCTTTGATCTCGAGCTATGTGCGTAAGCCGCGGTACTGAACACGCCTGTTGTGCCGGTGGAATGGCTGCAGTGACTGCCTGGGGTGAGCTACTCGCAGTAGGATCGGTAAGTTGGAGTCTTAGAGGGATTGAGCAGCGGCAGAAGGAGCACGTGAGTGTGCACGTGCAGCCAAGGAGTTGGCAGTGATGCCGACTCGGGGCAAGTTGACGGGCGACGATGTTGTGCGCACTTCGTGTGCGTCGATATTTCGTGAGTTCATTGCTGGGAACTTAGCTCCATCATTGCTGCTTTGTCTTGGTGGTCTGAGTCAATGCATGCGAAGTCCTGTGGTTGCGAGTGTTGGAATGTGTTGTGAAGAGTTTGCATCTCTGTGGTGAATGCATGACTCGATGGCTTCTTTCATATATGGAAGCATGATTGTGTGTGATTGAAGCAATTTGCGAGTGATTGATCGTCTCTTTTCCCTCCCCCTTACCTAGTTTTGTTGAATTTGGACTTCTGTTCAGTCCTGCCTAGCACAGTGATCAAAGGACACCTGGCATGTATATGGAGTTGGTGCCAGGTGTATATGAATTTGGAAAATTGTCCTTGCGCCTTTGTATCTTTTTAACGCAGAACGGGGGAATTAATTCCCGTTGATCACTGTGCTAGGCAGGACTGAACAGAAGTCCAAATTCGAAGCATCAATTCCCCCGTTCTGCGTTAAAAAGATACAAACTCGCGTTTGAACAGAAGTTTAACGCGGGATGATTTTCTGTTCAGTCCTGCCTAGCACAGAAATCCCGTTAAACTCCAAAAACTCCTGTTCAACTGCGCGTTGAACTCCCGTTGAATCCCGTTAAACTCCAAAAAATCCCGTTGAATTCGCGTTAAACGCGAAAATGGGCCGCTCCCGCGCTTTTTGGAAAAACGGAATTGATGCGCGGGGTCCGGAACACGTCGCCCTAGGCCAAAAAAAAAAAAAAAATCCCCCCAACCCCTGAAGCACCTCCCATCTGGCCCCACATCCCCCAACGCCCCAGTTATGTGTGTGTAGGTGTGCTGTGTGTGTGCGTATCTGTGTATGTGTGTGCCTGCTGTGAGAGTGTGTTTGTGCATGAACATGAATGTATGCGCGTGTGTTTGTGTATGTGTGTGTTTGTAAGTGTGTGTGTGTGTGTCTGTGCTTGTAAGTGTATGTGTGTGTTTGTAAGTGTGTGTGTGTATGTATATGTGTGTGTTTGTGTATGTGTGTGTTTGTAAGTGTGTGTGTATGTGTGTGCGTAAGTGTAAGTGTGTCTGTGCCTGCGCATGAGAGTGTGTCTCGCCTTACTCACAACCTCGTTCCCCAACACACAGATTCCACTTGCACCCAAGGACCACCCTGCGCAACACCCAGCTTACAGCAGCGCAGCTCGGCTATGGCTACCTGCTCCTTCCTGCTCGCCCGTGAGCACATGAGTGGCACGAGCTACAGCGCGGCAGCGCCTATGCAGCATGCAGCCAACACCCAAATGCCCAATGTGGTGCCCTTTGCTATATCGAAGTGGCCTGCCTGTGTTCAGTCCCAGGAAGCTTCCAGTAGGCCTCGGCAGCCTGAGGCACAGCACGAACGAGAACAGGCCTTGGGCCTGAGGTGGTTGCATGCCCCCAACTGCCTTTGGCCTGTGTTTGGCCCAGTACCCGTATCCAGCCCACGGCCTGGTTTCCATACATTCACACAGGCAGCCCAGGACCTGGGTTCCCTCAACCAACTGACACCAGACTCATGCAACCTGCTACAGGCCTAATTTTGTGTGTGTGTGTGTGTCTTTTTTTCCTTTTTTCAATTTGCTTTTTATGGTTTTGATTTTTTTTAAAATACACGAAGTTCCAAAAACTAAAATAAAAAATACATTGCTGTACATCTTTGAAAGATCTACAACCCTATATTTTTTATTTATTTTTTTTGTTTTCGTTTTAGCCCTTTAAAAATCTGTGTGAAACCCAAAACAAAAACACTCGTTTCATTTTCGTTTTTGTTTTTTCATTGTGTTTTTATGTTTTTGATTTTTAAAAAATAGATTTAAGCATAGAAAAATAAATTTAAAAATACAGGGTTGTAGTCCTCAACAAAACCTACAACCCCATTTTTTTGTTTCTTTTTTGACAATTTTTAGCCCACGAAAAAAAAATCCCGGACCCCGTTAATTCCCGTCCAACTCGCGTTTGAACAGGAGTTTAACGCGCGTTGAAGTTTTCAACGCGAAACCCGCGTTAAATCCAATTTTGGACACACAGCCTTGCGCAATGCCCGGATCTCTGCAATCCAGAGCAGTCTTCCCGATCTTCTGTTCAGTCCTGGCGGAGTAAATCACGGGTGCAGGCATACTTCCATACGCCATAGCAGTCTCCCCAAGTTCTCTGCAGATGAAGGTGCCTTCTACTGCGATGCAGACATGAGTGCTCTATTGTGCACCGATCAAATTCACTTGTACAACCCACCCACAGGTTGTCACTTTGAAGGCAATGGGTTCATTGTTGATCGACTGTTTTGATTCCCTTTGTATTGTCCTTCCCTAGACGATATTAACCATCAAAGACGATATTAACCATGGAAAGAGTAAGACGGGAGGGTGGGGAAATGTCTGATCTAATAAAAAAATATATCCAGGAAGATGTCACCATACAATGGCAGACAATTAGATCTAAATTGGACTTAATCCACACTCAAGAGGATAGAACACTGGCCATCAAGCGATTCTCTAGGGATTGGCTGGGGATGAGCAGGGGGGTTGGATGGCTTACGTTCGCTGGGAAGGAGGCAACCACCCGCAACGGGGAGAGGAGAACCTGAGACGCGACTATACCATTTGCTTTACGGACTGGACCAAGGTGGACTCAGTGATCCCGTTACCCCCCCCCTCGGAGTTCCCAGACCCCTTTCTGCCTCACGGTCTTTCAATGGTAGATCTTCAGTGGTATGGGGTAGAGTGAGTGTGAAGGCTGCATTCGAAAGGAAAGACGAGAGCCAGATGGTCACGTAGGGCAGGCGCGCAGCAGCAGGGCTGAAGAGGCCCCTCTTTCCTCCCTTTTTTGGGTACTCATCTACCTGCGCAGTCAATCCCCTGTGTTCAGGGCAATCAATGCTAGCAGGCAGTCCGGAAAACTTCCTTGCCCTCAACTAAAAATGCTTCCCATAATGACCGTGCCTGGTTGGCCGCATGTGCGATCCTGTTGCACCCCAACGGCCTCGACTTCCACTCCCTGCAAAACATCATAACGGCTGCATATGTCACAAACCTCCTGCTCCGAGTGGCTTCGTCCTGCTTTCCTTGCAGTTCATCATGAGCAAGCAAGACAAGATCCCGTTGTAAGGCAGTCTAGCCATGGATTGTCTTGTGGCCTTTAGCCTCATAGGTGTCATCATCAACTGTCAGATTGTGTGTCTAGCTGTATTGTGCAAGCAGGGCACAGGCCCACTGCAAGGCAACCTGACTGTCGATCATCAGATTGTCTTTAGCTTCATAGATATTATCATCGATCATATCACTGTTTGACTAGCCGCTTCCTTCCAGCTTTTGTTTCTTGACTTGTTCCACTGGACCATTGTATGTTTGTCATGCTTTTTGTTGTCCAACTGGATGGGGTAATACTTGGCGTAGCACCAGGCCCACCCACGTAACGCCTTCCGCCACCAGCTCGCGTGAAGCTTGATTCAGGTTCTACGCAACATTGATGGTAACGTCCACCACCAGCTGAGAACGGCATAACTGTGCACTTAAGCTATTCGCTCGGTCAGCACAGTCAGAAGGTCAAACCATGTGTGTAGGCGAGCCAAGAGCGATTGCAACTCCCTCAAGATCGATACGCACTCCTTTCAATCACACACCTCCAGCTCAGTATTTGAATCCTTTGATGGAGCGAAATCTTCGGTCTCCCAATCCGTTCACGATCTCCTCCCCTTGTATTACCATCTCAAAGGGAATTCAATCACATTTCTGCAATATGACAGCCAACATCCCTTGAAGTTGGTACTTGTACGTCTCCAACATGATCTCATGATATACCTCTCGTTTGTGAAGCAGTTGAGAGAGTGCTACCAAATCACCTCGCTGCAAAGCTGGAGGGATCACTTGCTAATCGTCCTCAAAATTGCACCCGGCCGGTTGCTCCCATCTTCGAGAATGTTGTTTGTTGTTGTAGAACCCGATGTCGCCCTCACCTCGTCCGCATCTCCATGTGTAAGCTTTCCTTTTTATTCCCCGTCTCAATCATCTTGTTGATAGGCTATCTTATCTTCATCATTCACATGCCTCATGTAATCTCTACTCACCATTATCATCGCCACTTATATGCTTATCGTCTCTTTCATTATCTTGTTGGGTGAGGTCAACTATGGCGCCCACCTGTGTCAGACCGGTTCTCGAGTATGTCGAGGGTCGTTAAACATAGTGTTGGTTGGCCTTGCTGCCTGGTCCACTTATCGTTGCATAGTGTCGTTGTGCCTTCTTCTCCCCTACAGACCTTATGGTTCTACCCTAGTCTACAACACATCCCATGTGGAACCCCCCGACTGTAACTGTTGCAAGTGGAAGATCAACAATTCGTGTTCCCCACCATTGTAACTGTCACAAGTGGAAGATCAACAATTCATGTTCCTTGCGGTGATTGGTGTTTGGATAATAGGTCAAGGTGTGCTTTTCGGAAAACAATTGCATTGCACTCACATTGCCGATAATTTTCACTTCCCAAACTTCTAGCCCCCTTCACCATCCAATCATAAGTCGTCGGGCTAATCCAGTAAACATAATGACCATAGGGGATCCTACCCTTTTTAAATCTTCGAGCCGCTGTCCATTTTATTTCCACCTCCCAAGGTTGTTAGGTACAACCCCAAAATCCTCACTTTGTAGATTGATTGGGACCTTTTGTAAGTTTTGCAATTTTACCCTGCTTTTTTATTTGCTTTCAATTTTCCCTCCTTCAATTATAAAATGGCCCCTTGGATTGATGTGGAAAATTGTAGTTTTGTCGTGGAGTTTTGACCCAATTAATAACCCTCACTCACGCCCCACTCTGATCCATGTGGCGTCGAAGGGGTGTTGAACGCTACACATGGTGAGGTTGCCTATCACAATTTGGCTTGTTATAAGTTGACCGCACCCAACAGGCCCATGTGGCTGAATTAAATGGTACGCCCACAAACTGTCGAAATATAGACTTGAGTTTGAAACCCTGAAGGGATCGTAAGAATGAGATACCTCTTCGAGTCAATTATCGAGACTCGTCAGTGCAATGGTTGTGGCCTAAAAGACAAAAAAAATCTTTGATAAAATTGAATTCATTAGATCCTTCATCCAAAGAGTCGTGGTTCACGCACAACCATCTAACAACGTAAAAATTTCCATAATAAATAAAAGTTGAAAAAACATTCCATTAGAAAAACATTCCTTCATATTTAAGAATAATCATTCCAATGTTCATAAAATTTTAAAATTTTCAGATGGAATGCAAATGTTGACGAGTTTATGAAATGTTTTAATTAAACTTTCATAAGTTTCATTATACTACAACAAAAATTCTATAATTAGAGTGGATTAACCCATTTATGACTTAAATCATTATATAGAATGACATTTCAATTAAAATATTTCATGAACTCATCCAGACTTTCCTTCCATCTCTAGCATGCAATTCAAACAAGAAGGGATACCCTATTCTTGGACGAAAAGTTTTGAAGTAAGACGAAAAATTTTAAAAGTGGAATGACATTTTTTAAGATGGAATTTCTTGCAGGTTTTAGGGTTACCAGACGACAAACGAGAAAAAAATGTTGTTGTGGCGGTTCAACAAAACTTGGTGAGCATGGCGTTTTTAAGCTCGACACCAATAGTTGGACGGAAATACAAATGGTTTAAGAAGATGGACAAGTGTTCACTCGTCCCTCAGACTTATAGGAGATTGGTGAACCCTTAAGTCTCTGTGCATGAAAAGTTGGTCGTTCCCTTAGGCCCTTCTTTTCTAAAGGGGTTGCAATAAAAAATGGAGACTATTTGAGGAAATGCGTGTGCATGGATCTGACCTTGATTATTACCATTAATAATTACACAATGACTCTACAAGCCAACTGCATAAATTTAATTGGTGTTTGATACCTTGTAACAGAGTAGCCAGATAAAAAAATCAAGGCATGCTCTATAGGCCAGATAATTTTTCATCCTTGTCCCGTACGTCATGGTAAAGTCTAATATCTACCAGATCATACGCCACATAGGTTCAGTGTCTCGACGAGATAACGGTGTATAAGGATAAAAGGAATGAATTGGCAATGAACCCTTACATAAAAAAAAAATAAAAAAATCCAAAGATGGCGGTGTCAAAACGTGCTCGCCCACTCATTATTTTGTTTTTTTTTATCTTTTTATTTTATTTCGAGACCTAAACAATTTTATTATCTTTGTAAGTTTTTTTTAATGAGTTCTATCATGTGAGATACAAATCATAAATTGTCAAGGTATTTGACTAAGCAAAAAAAATAAATAAAAAATGTCAAAGATGACGATGTTCAAAAAACGTGTTCGTCCATGCACTGATTTTAATTATGATTTTTTTTTTTTTTGTATATATTTATATTTCAAATTTGGTAAAAAATTGGGATGTAATACTGCAAAAAATATTGTTTATTTTATTTTTCTGCATAACATATATATATTTTATTTTATTTTATTTTTCCTTGTTTGGTCTGAATCGTCAAACGCGTCTATAGGGGGGCTAGAATGTTCGGGCGTTCAGGTTCATTTGTTCGGCTCCATCCAAACGCCGGCTACCATGGCTCAAAGCGTAATTTAACCTTTGTTGTTGTTTTATGTTTTAAAGGGTGTGGATCTACAAAGAGATTTCCAAATGGTTGACCACTGGTTCAAGTTGGTTATTGTTCTTAATCAGGCAACCATAACCACTGTTGGATTCATAATCATAAAACCCGCAATAAGTAGGTGACAAACCTACTCCCAAGTATTAATTTGGATGGGGAGTCACAATAGTAGATTTATAACAGAAGAGCAAGTTATGTTTTTCTGCCATTATGAGAACAACACAATCACAATAACTACAATGTGGACATAGGATGTATGTAAGGTTGGTGGGCGGGGATATCGATGTATGCAAGATCAGTTGGACTCTATTGGATGACGCGGGTGAAAACGCAATCATACTATTGAAATATTACATTCAAGTTGCGAAAGGGGAGCAACTGAAAACATAAAACCGCGGTTACATTCAAGTTATAAAAGAGGAGAAACATGGAACAGAAAACCGCAACTACAACTTCAAGGATTTAACTTTTTTTTTTTCACGAATATCATTCTCCATCTGAATTATCATGTGTACAAAAAAAACAAAGGTATGCTGCTTACAGTGGTTGCATCTTATATGTTTTTATTACCGTTTAGCGAGCAACGAAAGACATCGAAGTAAATGTCTCTTCCTCCATGTATCCACATCCAAGCAAATAAAACTTGGAGATATGATGCTTAGAGTGGTTGCACCTCACATATCTTCATTTTTGTCCAATGAGCAAAGAAAGACATCAAAGCAAATGACTTTTGATCCATGTATTACATCCAAGCAAATAAAACTTTGAGCATTTATGGTGGGAATACGTCATTCTTAAAAGTTAAAAAAAAAAAAATGGATTTCATATAGAGAAAAAAAAACTTGCATTCTTACTGTCATTGCATTTTTTTATCCCTCCTTTCCTCCTTTCCTCCCCCTTTAATTATAATTGTCACATTACCACAATCTCATGGTGTCTAACACGTTGGCATGAACGTAAAGATATCACGCGGGTGGAGTGTCATTTTTTTATGATATTGGGTTAGCTAAAAACTCTCGACAAATGATGGCAAGGAGCCTGATTGAAAATTTTCGCTCAACAGCTCAAAAGATAAGAATTTGCAAGGTTAGCAGTACTTTTCACGAACTATGCCACATACATGCATTGTTTTCTAGCTTGTTCATATTACAATATACAATAGATATTACGTCTTTCAACGAGTTTTTCAACGATTTTTTTTTCTAAGTTCCTTGTATCAATCTATAAATCTCTATTTTTGTTCCTTTATGCGATGTTTTTGTCTGCTTGGTTCGAGGCTTTCCACGCCGTGTATCAATCTACATGTCGCTTTGCGTGTCTCTCCATCTATCTATTTATCTATTGATCTATTTATCTTTCTATGTCTACATGTCGCTTTGTTCATCTTTCCATCTATCTATCTATCTATCCATCTATCTACCTATGTATCTATCTATCTATCTACCTAGCTACCTAGTTACCGAGCTATGTAGTTATCTATTTATCTATCTATCGAGTCTGTCACTCTATTTTTATATATGTATATCTATGTATTTATGCTTCTATTTGTTTATCTATTGACTAATTTTAGGGAAAATTTTCCAAATGCCCCTGAAGTTTGCGTTTATTTGCGGCGTGCCCCTCTAACGGCCGACTTACCTTGTCATGCCCCTCTGACGACGAACGATGTTTCCAGAAAACCCCTGGCGTCGATTGGGCCTGAAATATGTTCCATATGATCCCACCGGTACCGGTACCAAATTTTCAGTATACCCCTACCGGCTGGCCGTTGAGAACCAGCAGAAAATTTTTCCATATGCCCTTACCGGTACTGTCCATCTTTCCAGGAAATCCCCGTTGCCGTTGTTGACACTCGTAGTCTTTCCCGTCGCCCCGAGAGAGGTGTTACCGACCCATTACCATTTCACCTTGTCAAGTTGCGTAGTACGAATGACGGACAACACACACACACACACGCCACGCACACGCACACACACACACATATACAGACACGCAGTCTCGTTCCAGTCCTTGCAAAACACTATAAGATTTCAAGTGTATCTAGCGGCAGAATCCGTCAAGATACATCCTCCATTTCCACAAGTTCAATACGGAAATGGCGAGTGTACCTAACAATGAAATCCATAAGTTGAATAAGGAGAGGTCGACAATCGAGGAGGACGAGAGGGAGGGGTGACGAGGAGAAAGTTGAAGGAGGGAGGAACGAGGGAAGAGGAGGGGAGAGGAGGGAAGAGGAACATTTCGAGTGTATCTAGTGGTAGAATCCGTTGAGATACATCCACCATTTCCACCATTTTCACAAGCTCAATACGGAAATGGCGAGTATACCTAGCAGTGGAATCGACAAGTTCAATGCAGAAAGGTCGACAATCGAGGAGGAGGAGAGGGAGGGGTGACGAGGAGAAAGTTGGAGGAGGGAGGAACGAGGGAGAGAAGGGAAGACGAGTAGGGAGGACAAGGACTATGACGATGATGGACGAGAAGAGAGGATGGAGGCTGAACGAGAAGAGAGGATGGAGGCTGGACGAGAAGAGAGGAGAGGGACGAGCATGGATGGAGGAGGAGGGAGGAGGGCGATGAGCATGGAGACACACACACGCTCGCGGGCACGCTCACCTTTGCACAACACCTTCGCACAGGCTGCACAACACCTTCGCACAACAGGCATATGCACTCCGACGCAGCGATCCCCAAAGCGGCGAGCTCGAAGACTGACTGCTGCACGGTTTTTCCATGGCGGCGCACAAGGTACGTACCACTTCGAATTTGAATTCCGGGCGCCACTGATGCAAGGGCATCACAGAAAGATGTGTGCCCCTCGTGAGGGCATTTCAAGGACTGACCGACGAAACGCCACCAGCGGTCCAGTAAGGGCATATCGGAAAGTTGCGCCCCATGCTGACAGGGGCCTGCGGAAAATTTCAGAGGCCAGAGGGGCACAACAGGGTAAGTCGGCCTTGACAGGGGCACGCCGCAAATAAACGCAAACTTCAGGGGCATTTCAAAAATTTTCCCTTAATTTTATCATCCCTCTCTCCTTTTTTTTTCGATCTATTTATCTATTTATCTATCTATCTGTATATCTATCCATCGTCGATCAATTACCCATCCATCTATGCATATGTCTATTCATTTGTACATCCATTTATCTATCCATCAATCAATCAATTGTCTGCCGGTCAATCTTTTTATTTTTATATCCATTGTTATGCATGATCTCTCTATCTACCTACCTATCACCAACCTACTTGTTTATCTGTCCATCTATCTATACATGAACTCATCTATCTCTACTTTGCAAAGAAGTACAATAATAATAATAATAATAATAATAATAATAATAATAATAATAATAATAATAATAATAATAATTGGTTTTCGTTCCTGAAGGTGCATTGTCATATTTTGTCATGTCCCTCTCTCTTTCATTCCTCGCGTAACTGGAAAATACTATTTATGGAGCCTGAACAAAATATGCGCAGGGGCCGGTTTCATCTTTTGTGGGCACTAGGGGGTTTTGATTACCCCCGCCGACACCCTCGTGCAGTCGAAAGTGGTAGAGGCCCTGTGGATTTTGAAAAAAACAATGCCCAATCTGGGCCATCAATCTGCGAAGATTGACGATCCAGATCGGGCCATTTTATGAATTCGAATGGGCCTAGCGGGGCTGCCTGCCCCCACCTCCCCACCACTAACGGCCATTACCCTGCTTATCCGCTGCTTGACAAAGCACCCACTTCGCGCCATCCAGCCACGCCATGGCCACCAGTGGAAGGGGAGAGGCACAGCCATTGCCAGCAACGAAGGAGGATCTATGGGGCCTCGTCCACTACCCTCGACTTGAAAAAAAACTCAAGGGCAGCCTTACACACTCCCTTGAGCCTAAACGTAATTAAAAAACACTAGTAGTCAGCGTCATTCTTTTCTTTTCTTTTTTTTTTTTTTTTTTTTTTTTTTTTTTTAAAAAAATGGGGGGCCCAGTGCCCAAGGCTTATATTTCCAATAAAATACCGAGGCGGGGGTCCTCACAGTCTACCCGGAAAACTCTGGGAGCATTACCCAGTTTCGCTTACAGGGTGGGACCACACCCTGCGAGGCCTAACAGCCTCCTGACTTCCAACCAATCTTCACTCTTTGGCCTCCTGACTTCCAACCAATCTTCACTCTTTGTGTCCTGCTAACTCAGACCTACACGGTTGTCTGAGTGCTATAACTGACCGCTCCTATCTCGGGGCAGTGGAGCAATGCTCCAGGTACTACTACCGACGCTCCCTCCTACCACACCTCCCACCAACTACTGCCCTCCTACTGCGGAGAATAACGGAGCGCCCAGGTAAAGTCAGCGTCATTCCACTACACCTTAAGCGGGAACATGTGCTGAGCGGTGGTTGGGTCAAGACAACGCAGATTGTAATTAAAAAAAAAAGCAAAAAAAAAGGCGGGGGGACCGACAGCAACCTGTTGGGGCCATGCTAATCTTCTCTGTATCGTTCCAATTTTAACGGATGTCCCTGCGCAAGGATGACACGCATAAATCGAGAAATGGTCCAATTTTTTTCAAAAAAAAAAAAAAAAACAAAAAAACCAGCAACCTGTTGGCGCCCTTTTCAAGGGAATTGAGGGAATTCAGGGAATTCGAAGTCACGGCTGGGAGGTGACTCGAAAATTGGGCCTGTTTGCCTGGGCTGCCTACAGCCGCCCTAGAGTTTCAGAGCCGGAATTTATTGCGGGGGGAACGTTTAATAACTTTTAATGGTGATTAGCGAATCTCAAGGGAGTAGTGGAGGAGTAATGGAACGGTGCCGCCCTTGAGATTTTTTCAAGTCGAGGGTAGTGGAACGAGGCCCATGGCCCTCGTCTGCAGTCCAGGTATGTGGACTGCTACACCTCCGCCCCGCCCGACCCTGGTCCTCGTCTTCTTCTTCTTCCTCTAATCTTCATCTTTTTCTATTCTTTCATTTTCCTCTTGTCTTTCATCTTGTTCCCTGTCTTCTTCTTCGACATTTTTCTCCATATCTCCCTCCCTAGTTCTCACTGCTTCTTCTTCTTCTTCTTCTTCTTCTTCTTCAAGCTCTTGAGTTGAAGGTCGAACATGACGTTGGGGGTCGGCACACGTCTCGTGCGGAAAAAAAAAGGAGAGAGAGAGAGAGAGAGAGAGAGAGAGAGAGAGAGAGAGGAAGGCGTGCTGTAGGACGACGAGATGGCAGTTAGGAGGAGGACGCGGAAGAAGAAGAAGAAGATGCACGAGCCGATATCAAGAATCGAACACGCGACCTCCCAAATAGGAGTAGGACGCTCAACCAAAGGCTAAGCTGACTGGGTTGAAAGTTAAGCCCTCCCGCCCGTCCGTCCCCTTCTCTCCGCCCTCCCCTCCCTCTCGTTCTTCCCCCCCAACGCGCGACTGAGGGCGGCCTGGGGTTGATTGTTTGACTGATTGATTGATTGAACGATCGGCATTTCGTCCCTATATTTGCGGCCGATTTTTTTTCGCACTAATCAATCAATCAATCAATCAATCGCCCGACAAGGATAGACCAAATGGCCATCTTTGTTGGCCGGTTGATTTATTGATTGATTGATAAAAAAAAAAAAAAACGCAAAAACAAGTTTAGAAAACACCGCCGCCGCTCCTCCCTAGGCCGCCCGTCATTCGACCCTCCTCAACTCCTCGCCCGTCCCTTCTTCCTGCTCCCCTTCTTCTTCTTCTTCTTCTTCTTCTTCTTCTTCTTCTTCTTCGCCTCCTCCTCCCCCTCCTCCTCCTCCTCCTCATCTCGTCCTCCTCCTTGTGCTCGTCCTCGTCATCTTTTTTCCTCCTCCTCCTCTTCTTCTTGTTCTCCTCCTCGTCCTCTTCTTCTTCATCTTTTTCCCCCCTCGTCCTCTTCTTCTTCTTCTTCTTTTTCTTCTTCTTTTTCTTCTTCTTCTTCTTCTTCTTCTCTCTTCCACCTCGAACACGACCGCTACTCGTAGTCGTTATACCCCCCGACTATTTTTTTTGGGGAGCAGGAAGAAGGGACGGCCGAGGAGTTGAGGAGGGTCGAATGACGGGCGGCCTGGGGAGGAGCTGCGGCGGTGTTTCTTAAGCTTTCTTTTGCGTTTTTTTATTTTTTATCAATCAATCAATCAATCAATCAATCAACCGGCCAACAAAGATCGCCATTTGGTCTATCCTTGTCGGGCGATTGATTGAGTGATTGATTGAGTGAGTGATTGAGTGAGTGATTGAGTGAGTGAGTGATTGATTAGTAAAAAAAAAAGTCGGGCGCAAAGATAGGGAAGAAATGCCGATTATTCAATCAATCAATCAGTCAAACAATCAACCCCAGGCCACCCTCAGTCGCGCGTGGGGGGTGTAGGGACGCACGGGAGGGGAGGGCGGAGAGAAGGGGGCGGACAGGCGGTAGGGGAGGGCCGCGCGGGAGGGGAGTGTGAAGAGAAGGGGGAGGGAGGATCAGGTGGAGGGAACAGTAGCAGGGAACGATTACGTGGGGAGAGGAAGAAGTAGAATTAGAAGGTGATTTCCAGGCAGGGTCGGACCTTTTTTTTTTTTTTTTTGGTCTTCTGAGTTCTGAGCAGGCTGCGTCCGACAGGATGTGGAGGATCGGGGGAAGGGTGGGGAGAGTGATGGCGGGGGGGAGGAAGAAGAAGATGAAGAAGAAACGGTGTTTTCTCAAATTTTTTTGTTTGGTTTTTGTTTTTTTCCCAATCAATCAATCAATCAATCAATCAATCAATCAATCAATCAATGGGCCTACATTCGGTGCATCGTTGTCGGCCGATTGATGAACTGATTGATTAATTATTGATTGATTAATTGATTGATTGGTTGGTTGACTGGTTGATTGGTTGACTACCAAAAAAAAACATTCGGCCGCAATAGATCGATGAAATGTCGGTCTTTCAATGAATCAATCAATCTAACAATCGGCCGCTAAGATCGACAAAGTGGCGATCTTTGCGGGCCATTGATTGATTGATTGATTGATTGATTGATTGAAAAAAAAGACGTCGCCGCCGCTTCTCCCAGACCACCGAAAACCCTAAGCCGCCCCCCATTCGCACATGGGGGGAAGGACGCGCGGGAGGGGAGGCCGGAGAGAAGGAGAGGACGGGCGGGAGGGGAGGGTAGAGAGAAGGGGGAGGGAGGATAAGCCGGACGGAGGATCAAGGGGAGGGAACAGAAGCGGGGAACGATTACGGGGGGAGAGGAGAAGTGGAAGAAGATGGAGGAGGAGGAGAGCCGGGCAGGATCGGGCCGGATGAAACGGAGACCGGTCTGACCGGATGAAAGAGGCCATAAAATGGAGACCGGATGAAAAAGGCCATAAATGGGACCGGATTAAAAAACAAACAAAAAAAAAGGTAATAAAACGGAGACCGGATGAAAAAGGCCATAAAACGGAGACGGGATGAAAAAGGCCAGATATTCCAGGCCGGAATCCCGGAATTCCCGATAAACTGGAGAGCGGATGAAAAGGCCAGATATTCCTGTAAAGTTATAGGGCTGGAAATGCCATGCTTAAAAAACTGGGGCTCCCGCCATTCTTTTTTTTGTGTATGTGTGGGGGAATCAGACACCCCCCACCCAATCAATCAATCAATCAAAAAATTAAAAAGTTGAAAAAAAAGCTCCCGCGATTTGTCTTTTTTTCTTTGTGTGTGTGTGTGGGGGGGGGGGGGTGTCCGAATCCCCCCACTCAATGAATCAATCAAACTTAAAAATGTTGAAAGAAAAGCACGTGTGTGTGTGTGTGGGCGCGGGGGGGTGACTCCCCCCCCCCCCCAATCAATCAATCAATCAAAAATAAATAAAAATTGAAAAAAACGCGCGAAAGTGCTCTCCTCTGTGTGTGTGTGTGTGTGTGCACGCCCCCCCCCCCCCCCCCCCC
>BFEA01000571.1:420593-438674 GCA_003427395.1 Chara braunii
GATGCCAGCCTGGGCCAAAATGAAGAAGGAGAGTAAAGGACAACTGATTTTGGTAGATGTAGAGGTGTTTAGGAGTACGGTAGGGGCCCTTATAGTTTCAGGAGCTACCCGTAGTTACATTAGCCGTAGGGCGCTGAAGAAGCTGAGGCTAGGACTGAAGGTCCAAAAGCTAGTAGACCCCATAGTCAGTGTCCTCGCAGACAACTGCACGATGCGCGTTGAGGACTACGTAGAGGGAGTCCAGGCGTACTTTCGCCTAGAGAAGGATGGGAAGGTGGAAAAAGTTCTCCATTGGGGAGAGGCAGCAGGGGCCACACTCCAGTTGAGAGAGCATGAGTGTAGGCTCCCTAGTCCGTCAGGCGAGGCTAAGACTGCCCGCTTGTTCCATGTGTCTGGTGTAGACAATACCTTGGCACATTGCTGTCTCAGTGCTCCCACGTTCGCGCGATTAGTAAAAAAGGAGCAGTTAGAGGAACAGGCCTTTGTAGTTTATGTTAGACCTGTCACGGAGGCCCAGGAAAAGGATAGTTTCACAAATCCAACAATTGCCAAGCTGCTGGAAGAATTCAAAGACTTGACTGAGTCGCCAAGAGGAGTAGTGTCGCGACCCATCCAGCACAGGATAGAGATAGAGCCTGGCAGTAGAACTCCTAAGGGTGCAGTCTACAGGATGTCCCCTAGAGAGTTAGAGGAGCTTCGCAAACAGTTAGACGAGCTCCTTGAGAAAGGTTGGATCAGGCCCAGTTCGTCTCCTTTTGGAGCACCCGTTTTGTTTGTCCCCGAGAAGGAAGGAGAGTTGAGAATGTGTATAGACTCTTAGGCCAAGCGCCACTCAAAGGATGAAAAAGAAGACCAGCGCCACAGTATCTGATGATGACGAAGTGTCGGAAGACTTCCCGGATGGAAGTCTGCAGCAGCGCCACCGAAGGCCCTGAACCCATGTGCCCGATCTATCTATAGACTACAACTAGCCTAGACTCGACCTAGACCGGACTGACTGACCGACCGGTACCGTTTCAGTTTCGGCCTCTCGGCCTCTACCGGACCCGGCTATAGGCTATAGGACCGTCTATCAGAATAGGCCCTTAGGGCCTGTCTGTCCTAGGGTAGCCCGGGCCTGCAGTTTGCAGTTAGGGTAGTTGTAGGGAATCCGGTTGGTACCGGGCCTGTATTTTCCCGGATTTGCAGATATGTCCCTCACGAATTTCCCTCACAGGTACCTTGGTTAGCCCTCAGCCAAACAAAATTACGAATCTGTCCTACCTATAGTACAACCTTGACAAAGAGAGGCTACAGGCGACCAGAAAACAGCAAGTCATTGCATATATATATATATATGTTACGATCCTGGTCCTTTCCCAAGTGCAAATTCACTATGAAAGACAATGCCACCCAATTGCGAAAGAAATGAAAGCACTTGCAAAGAGATAAAGACCAGAGGAGAGGTAAAGAAGAAGAAGAAGAAGAAGAAGAAGAAGTACACCAGCAAGACCAATGACAATTCCCCCTTCTCTCTCCACCTTCCTCCTTCCTCSTTCTCTTCACCAATCTTATYCTTCTCTCAATAATAATAATAACAATGAATGGATGAACCAGAATCAATGTCCGAAGTTCCCTCTTACTGCTGACTCAACTCACAACAACAACAACAACAACAACAAAGTCCACCATGGCCATGGCTTCCCTCCTTCATCCTCCTCTCTCATGCATAGGCCATGGCGGACTACTGGGAGGCAGCTATGATGCTGCGCTGATGTCCCAAGACAACCCAAAGCAGCTATGCCGCTGCTTGACTTGGTCCGCTATGCCTGACTCTCCCTTGAGCTGCTCTGGTGCAGCGCTACCCCAACTGGGGCCTTCCAGATGYAGCGCCCAACAAGGTGATGAAGATGGTGTCCACCATAGCCAGGTAAGTGCCCTACCACTCTCCTACCATGCCCCCTTCTTCCTCCTCCTCAAGCTGGGGTGCTCGCCATAGCCAGGCTGAGCCCCAGCGGATCTTCACCTCCAAGCAGCGCTGCTTCAGTCCAGCGACTGCGCTCCAGCAGCATGTCGCCAATCCTTGCATACCGCAAAATGAGGAAGAGCTCTCCGCTCTTCCTGAAGATATAGCGGCCTACCGGCCTCCTGGGCGGTGACTTCCTAGGCCAAGCGGCCTCCCAGCAACSGGTACCTCCTCCCTTTTGGAGGGAAACATCATTGCAGGCTCTGTTATTGTCCGCACAGGCCCTAGACCCGGGCTACTTGGACTGGTACCGGCCTACCTCTATCCTACCGCTACTGGGCCTCTAAAAATGCCAACTTTTTGTCTTCTTGTGCTCGGCCTACCTGCTACTTGAGTGTTTTTCCCCAGCTGCTCTAAGTGTCGTGGGCCTACTTCCCGCTACCGGCGTGTTTACCCCCCTGCAACCCTTCAAAGTCACGGCCACAGGTAAGTACCGGCCCGGTGGGCCTTGCAACCAACAAGTACCCTTGCGGGTCACCCCTCGTACCCAACCAGCAAGCACTCAGACAAACATGCAAACCAGCAGGCACGCACACACACACAACCGRCAAGCACTCAGACAGGCATGCAAACCAGCAGGCACGCATACACACAGACTTGGGACCACAGCAGAATGCGGGAATCACAGCAAGGCATTCATTCCAGTGACAAATCCCAGAAATCAGCAGTGTTCTCAGTCTGTGTTTTTGGCGGGTCATTACATTACTCCCCTCTCGAGAGCGAGGTCCCTTCGAGCGAGCAACTCAGTCAGAGTCGGTACAGAACGCATCGTAGGAGTACATCAGAAAAAGAGAGTTGGTCAATCCATGAGGAGTCATTGTTGCTACGAACTTAGCGGTCTGTCCCTCGGTGATCTGTCTTTCGTAAGCGTTCACAACACGGGGAGCAGTTTTTAGCAGCTCTTTCCGGTCGGTCCAGAAGAATTCAGTCAACGGGTGATAGAGGAAGTGAACCTTATACTGTCTATTCCTCCCTCCGCCCTCGTGAGATACGATTTTGTCTATCTCATGGCCGTCGTCGATAGGGCGAGGTATCATCGGGTCCCGGAAAGGAAAGGTCTCCTCATCAATGTGTGGGAATAGTTTGGACGCATTAAAGACCGGATACGTGCGCAGATGAGGAGGCACGTCAATCACAAATGAAGGGCCAAAGTCTTCCCCGACTACCTTCAGAATCTGCCAAGGGCCGTAGTACTGTGGAAGAAGCTTCCGTGATATGCCCTCTTCATCAGAAAACTCGGACATTTTGACCCAAACATAATCCCCTACTTTGAATTTTTCTTCTTTGCGCAGCTTATTGGCATGTTTGATCATGGCATGCTGGCGATTGTTCATAGCTGCTATAGCAGCTTTGAGCAAGCGTGCGTACTTGGCATTGTAGCCAGACATGCTGGGCATCAGACCAGGTGACCGTTCGGGGAACAGATAGGAGAGGGGATTACGCATCGGCCATCCATACTGCAATTGGTTTGGTGTCACACTAGTCACAGAGTGAATGGAGTTGTTGTACAACCCCTTCACTTTGTGCAATTCCTTGTCCCACGTGTTCTGGATCTGGAGCAATTAGTGCGCGAAGCAATTGGATGACAGTCTGGTTGATCTCCTCAGCCAATCCGTTGGCTTCGGGGTGTCAACCAGAAGTCCTGTTCAGTTTGATGTCGTAGATCTGAGATGTGAATTCTTTCCAATCTTTGCTGATGAATCTGGTGTCCCGATCACTCACAATAGTTTTCGGGACGCTGGACTGCAAAATGTACTGCTGATGGAATTCTTCTATGACAAGTTCAGTCGGGGCGTGAGGAGGGAGAGGAATCAAGTTCAAAAATTTGGAGAAGCGGTCCACAATGACCATGACTTGTGAATTCCCAGCCTCACTCACCTTTCCCATGTCCGTGAAGTCGATGGAAATCGATTCACCGGGTCCATCAGGAATGGGGAGAGGTTTCAGTAGGCCATAAGGCTTATGCCTGTGGACCTTGATTCTTTGGCATACTTGACATTCAACAATGAATCTCTGAGAAGATCCTTTCATTCCCGGCCAATCAAATTGCTGCAGAAGACTTGCATAAGTCTTCTCAAAGCCAAAATGTCCACTCCGACCATGTGCCAAATCCAAGAAATGAGTTCGGAGAGGCGCGTGGTTGGGTACACACAAACGGTCAAACTTCCCATACCGGCGGAATACAAGATCCTCGCATTCATGAAAATCAGGCTGACTGTTAGGGTCAACCTTGAGCTGCTCAAGGATGGGACTGAGGTCCGGATCCTTGGCGGTGTGTTCAACCAGATCATCCTTTTGTTTCCTTCGGAGGTCGTATGAACCCACAAGGCAAGTCAAGAATTCAGGATGGCGGGACAACGCATCAGCAACCCGGTTATAACAACCTTTCTTATGTTTCAACTCGAAGCTGTAGACATCAATGTCATGCAACCAGCGGGTCAATGTAGGAGAGAGTTCAGATTGTGTCTGAATCCACTACAAGGTCTGATGATCAGATGATCAGAGTAGACCGTGAAGTGGCGACCCAAGAGGTAATGTTTCCAATGTGCGAGGGCTTCGCGCAGGGCGTAAAGCTCACGCATATATGTGGAAGTAGCTACCTTATGGCTAGGCATGCGTTTGCTGTAATACTCGAGCGGACGCAGGCCATCACCATCATCTTGCTGCAGCACAACACCAATCCTGAACTGGCTCGCATCCGTAGTGACTACGAAAGTGAGGTTGGGATCGGCAATGCGAAGCACAGGATGACTCACCAATACCTCTTTCAAGGCTTGGAACGCAGTCTCACACTTCTCACACCATGCATAGGCAACATTCTTGCTGGTTAGTCTTGAGAGAGGGTGAGCAATGACAGAGAATTTGGGCACAAACTTCTAGTAATATGAGGCCAGACCAAGGAAAGAACGCAGTTCGCGTACGTTTGCCGGTTGAGGCCAATTTCGGATGACCTCAACCTTGGTTGCCTCCGGCTCAAGGCCGTTTGCAGATAACCGATGCCCAAGATAGATGACGCTGTCCCTCCCAAACTCAGATTTCTCCAAGTTGAGGTGCAGCTGCGCCTCCTTGAGAACCTGCAAAACTTCCTCAAGGTGCTTGAGGTGCTCCTCCATGGTTTTGCTGAAGATCAAGATATCATCAAGGTACACAACCACAAACCTGTTGAGTTGATGGCGAAATACCTTTTCCATGAGGCACTGAAAGGTGGCCAGTGCATTCATAAGATCGAAGGGCATAACGATGAACTCGTACATCCCATCGCGTGTCTTGAATGCAGTCTTGTGCTGATCACTCGGATCAACTTCAATCTGGTGGTAACCAGATTTGAGGTCGATCTTGGAGAAGACCTTGCATCCACCTGCGCATCTAGCAGATCATCTATGCGAGGCAAAGGGTAAGCATTCTTTCTGGTGATCCGATTGAGGCCACGATAGTCAATACACATCCGGAGTTTGCCTCCTTTCTTTGGCACAAACAAGACAGGTGCACCAAATTCATACTCACCGGGCCTAATCCATCCACGGTCAATCATATCATCAATCTGTCGTATCAACTCCTCCAACTCGCTTTGTCCCATACCATAGACGCAACCCTTTGGAGGAACACTCCCCTCTATTATCTCGATTTTGTGTTTGACCGGACGCTCGGGAACTCCACGAGGTTCGGCCACAACTTCAGGGAATCGATCCAATAGTTGGCGAATGTTTGTTGGGACTTCCGGTGGAGGATCATCCTCATCAGGAGAAAGAAAATTAGACTGAGAATTTACAGCAATTACAACCGGATTAGAAGTAGAAGGATTATTCACAGTAGAAGTAGATGGATTAGAAGTTGAGTTACTTACCGAGGTAGAAAATGCAGCAAAAGTAGAAGGCACATGGAGTGGTTTTACAAGGGCTATATGTACAAACTCAGCTTCCTTGCGCCTGCGCACTGACCTGCAGAATTTGTTAGCACTTAGAAGAGTCACAGGGGACTCGCGCGTCTCATCTAATAAGATGGTACGCTCGTTCCCCTTGGCATCAAGTACCACGAATTGATTGTCCGCCCACGTGGTCCTTAGACAATGAGCCTTTAGCCAACCCAAGCCAATGACCGCGTCGAAAGGACACTTATCCAGGACATAGAAATTCAGCTCATGTGTGACAGTGCGGTCTTTGTCAAAGGTAATGCGCACACCTTTGACAGCATGAGTGGAAGTGACAACCTCTTGGTTGCCCACCTGAGTCCGACAAGGGTTCTGCAGTTTCACTTGCTTCATACCCAGGTCCGCCTTACGAATCCCGTTCGGAGAGAAGAAATTAGTGGTTGACCCACTGTCAATCAGCACACGGATGTATCGGSGGTTAATGAGTAGTTTAAAGAAAGTCGGCTCCACGCTCCCTTGAACACGGCGTTGTTGCTTGAGCTGCAGCCAATGCTCCATGTGGGCGTGGAAGTCAACTTCTTTAGGCTCCTCCCAAGGMTCAGTGTATAACACTTGGACTGCACCAGCCTTGGAATGAGCACTAGTTCGGGCTTCAAGAGCAAGCTGCTGGCCAGATCCAGGCTCCTCGGAAGGGCCTGCAATTGACTGCTCAGCTTCCCTTGTTGTAGAGAGTGTTGATGACTCTTCTACGCCCCTTGCCTGTTTCCCTGAAGACGATAGCAATCCTGCACAGCATGCCCAGGCTTTTGACAATGCAAGCATACGTGCAGTTTGGATCTTCTTTCCAATTCCTTTTGAGTGATGCGGAGAGCTTCCCAAGGCTTGGTGGAAGCGTCCTCCGGTTTCTCAGGGATCTTAGCATTTTTGGGAAGGTGTAAGACAGTTCCCTTACCTGAACCACGTTTAGGCCCCTTATTTGAAGCAGTCTTTCAGAACGCATTAAGTTTCTCATCATCATTTTTGTCACACTCAATGGCTGATGTGGAACAGCCCGTATCGGAGTCCGGCTCTAGATCGTCATCTAGAGACAGATCATCCGCATAGGACTGATCGTTAGCTTCCTGATGATCATGCAGTGCAAGCTGGTTGCTGCTTCCAAACCGCTTGCGTTGTGGTTTCCCACCTGCAGCGGGCGCCTTCTTGCGCCTGGCGAGGTCCTTGGCCTCTAGGTCGACTAGGTCCTTCATGAGCTCTCGCTAGGTGGCATGGTCCTTGAGTGCTAGCAGGGAGAGGTATTCTTTAGGGGCCACTCCCATGACTACATCCATACAATATACATCAGTCATTCCCAAATCCGGAGTGGTGAACAGATCAGTCAAGTGTTGTTCCAAAGCTTGCATGGATGACCTCCATGTTTGGCCCTTGAGGGCCTCAAGCTTCAGCCTAGCCTTGAGCACAGCATGTTTATCTCGGTACCGGTCAAGGAGAAGATCCTCAAGGGCGCGGACAGGGGTGACCTTCAACCAATCAGTCAGGTCTATGCGTTCATAGCCTGCTGCGACAGCTTGGAGCTCAATGTGGTTTCATACGGCGGGCGCAGTATTAGTCCCCACGATCATACTTCGGTCCTCTTGCGATGTCCGCATGACCTCGAAGTACAACCTCATGGAACTAATCCAAGAGGTGATGTTTGCCTTCCCGTCGTACTTGGACGGCAGCATGGCCGCCCGCTTGTCCACCATGGGACCGCTGTACTGAACACCAGTAGGAACTGCGGCGTTTTGGGTTGATGTCCCTGCATTCGGGACCATGACCAGCGCAAAACTGTCGGTGCTGCCGCTCGAGGAGCTGGCGCCGGTTCCTGCGCTTGCCACGATTCCACTTGCCCTTGGCACGAGGGCTGTGTTGGCTTGAGAGGTTGGGATTATAGCAGATCGAGGGTTAGGAGGGCGGGAGGCAGACAGTTGGGACTGTTCGAGGCTAATTACCTTAGCCTGCAGCTCTTCGTTCTGCTGCTCAAGTGCTGTCATACGAGACTCAAGGTTTTCCAAGGTCCGTAGTGGGACCAAGGCTGCTACAGCAGCAGCTAGTTCCTCCTGGAACCGGTCAGCATTGGCTTCCGGGATCCGAAGGAGAGCCACCTGATCAGCAATGTCGGCGGCTCTAGCTGCTGCCGCCGCCTCCCTTTCCCTCTGCACAACATCATCATACAGTTTTTGAAAGAATGGTTTCTGGCTCTCGTCTGCTGCGTCCAACATGGCCTGCCATTGGGCAGATGTGATGACCGCCCTGCTGGAGGGAGGGCCGTCAGTAGAACTCTCAAGAGGGGTCCGCTCTCTCCTTACGTTTAGACGAACACTCCTCTTGCCCTTCCTCACACTCTCAAACAGAACACCTTCTCTCTCCCTTTCTTCTCTCTTCGCTGTCTGTGCACGCGTCTCAATACTGGACATAGATAGTTCAGATGAAAGAAATGAACTGAAAACCACTCAGAGAAGAAGGTAGAACTCCTGGCCGGAGCGGCGAATCATTTGGACTTAGAGTGTGGCACGTGCGAGGCTACGCCCGCTCAGCCCCCTATGGGGCCCTATTTGCAGTAAGGTTGGCCGTCCTAAGTGAAGGCAGGCACGACAGGCCCTTCAAGCCTCGTTTTCAGGGTACCCCGTAATGGGGAAAATTCAGACAGTTGCACTGCGCCAGTTGGTTGAATGAATCYAGGCCCTGGGCCGCCTGTGTAAATGTATGTGAAGCAGGCCCTGGGCTGGATACGGGTACTGGGCCAAACAAAGGCCGAAAGCAGTTGGGCGCATGCAACTRCTCCAGGCCCAAGGCCTGCTCTCTTCGTGACTGGGCCTCAGGCTACCGGGSCCTACTGGAAGCTTCCTGGAYTGGACGCAGGCWGGCCACTTCGATATAGGGAAGGGCCTGCCTCCTCATTCGGCATTCGGGTGCTGGCTGCATGCTGCCCGAGCGCTGCTGCGSTATTTGCTGGCTGGCTGRCACTCACGCTCTSACGGGCGAGCTGGAAGCAGCRGGCAGCCATAGCCGAGCTGCTCCGCTGAGAGCTGGGTGTGACGCACGATGGTCCTTGGGTGCTAGTGGCATCTGTGCGGTGTGGATCGGGGTTGTGAGTGTGGCGAGAGACCTACCTGGTGCTGGAAGCGTGCGGCATAGGCCGCTGTATGCTCGTACTTCGGGAAGCTGTTGTTGTCAACATTGGCATTGTAGTAATAGGCTAGATAGGATCTGCCACATGTAGTCTGGGCGCTGAGCGCCAATAGGATATCAACTCTTGTTCTTTGTTGATGCTGATGAGAGACTATTTCAGCATTGTCAATTACGAACTATTGGTGTGTTCTTATTTGGTGATTCTCGTGATGCTTTTCTGCTGTTGGTTCGAGGTCAAGCCTATCTGGACACCTATGTACAATGCTGTTTGATTGCTGGAGTTCGCTAATGCTCATCTTCCTTGCAATTTGGTATCGGAGTTGTGGTACGGTGCGCTCATCTGGCGCTTGTCTCTTTCCTTATGCGGTACATACGTGCGGTCTGCTACGTGAGTGGGCTGTGATTGGTGTGTAGTGAGGAGGGGAAGTGACAAGTATTGGCGACCCGGGTGTTGAGGGGCATCGCCTGGAAGGCTACGTGTAAATATTGGGTGTTCGCAGTGTGATGAGAACTATCTGTTGGGTGATTGAGGCTGAGGTGGAACGGCGAGACAATGCTGGTTGTGCCGATGTTGTGACTGGTCATCGCAATCATCTTCAAATCATCTGGTGAGATTATCTCTATGGTTGGGGGCTGCTTGAACGAGGTACGTTGCTCTTAACCTTATCTACCTTCTTCATCACTTTTTACCGTGAGGTTGTGAGTTCTGTCTTGAGAGTCCTCTCATTGTGAGGTGTCGTGTGCGCTCAACCTTGAGAGTCGTGATTGTTCACGTGGAGTATTTGGGGGAAGACGGACGAAGCACTCGGGTCACGGTCACCATGCCAACCCGCTGGGACTAGTACACGCATGCTTCGCTGCAAGTCGTTGGTTCTGCTGCTTGCGCAAGATAGGGGTTAACTCGAGTACGGCAGCCTCTTAAGACGCATACCAGACCGTCTATAAACATTTCTGGTTGGGGACTCGACTCTGATCTGGCTGTGATCGTCGTCCGGCTGCGACGTAAAATAATTCCTGGAGTCACTTGGGGGCGGACGTTGAATTGCCTCTTGATCAGCCAGATCAACCGAGTGGAAGGCTCGTCGGCGTACGAGGATAAATAAGAGTGTTGTGGCTGCCTTGCTCGATGATAACCTGGGGCACAGGGGTGGGACCGGATTGCACACCTTCAGACACGCTTGGCTTCAGATGCTTAGGGACGTGACACCGTGACATTGAGAAGAACAAAGGGAGGGGTAGATTCTAGGTGATAAGTTCGGGTTTAAATTCCATGCTGTGAACAGACCCAGTCAGTCAACATTGTTTTTATTTTGATTAGTTAGATGGACAGACATGTAACATCTAACAGACAACATTAGTTTAGAATATTGTTTATTCCTAATGCTTCCTCTGTTCGAGAACTAATCTTACTAAAAATAGTATTGACAGTAGGAATCTGACTTACCTGTTGACCCCAAATGAGATCTGTTCCAAAAAATAGCCACCACTAAATAGTTGGTCTGTGCACTATGCTGCGGTAGGCATCTAGAATGATCTAGTGTAGACTTTGCACAGTGTTGTAGTCCATGAGCGACACAGGGGACACCGTAGAGGACGACCGCAGGATCTTGCGATCAGCTAGAGGCCCGATAACTCACGTGTCCTTAGGACCGGTGGGTGATAGGGAACTGTTCCGCCGGCAAAGGGAGAGGCAGCAGCAGCAGAGGAGAGCTAGAGCAGCCGAGGCCAGCAGAACCTTAATCGGCGAGGCTGGTGCAACAGCAGCCATGGCTACCACAACCATGAGCACGTCTGCGCAGCAGACTTTCCAAGCCGGTAGTTCAGGTACCGCCGGGTCCACGGTCGCACAGACCGTGAGTCAGTCCACTGGCTTAATGATGAGCCAGCCCGCGGTGTTGACCCCAGAGGATGTCGCCATCCAGCAGGCAGCCCTGCAGGAGGCACAACTACAACAGGCATTAGGACAGATAAAAAGGGAGAAGGAGATGATGATTAGAAGAAGAACCAGGATGCGACAGAGAGGGGCAGACATAGAGGAGTTAGAGATGATGGACCTGACGCATATGGATGATGATGTGAAGGTAGTAAGAAGGGCCCTGCTAGGCGTAATTGAGCTGCAGGAGCACCAAACTACCATCCTTCAGGACATTCAACAAAGCCTAGCTGTGTTAGCAGGCCGTGCTCAGGCAGCACCATCACCAGCCGGGCCTGGTGCCTGGCCCGTGCCATATCCTCCTTTTTCTGTCCCACCGGTGACCGGGGTATCCCCATATGTAGCCCCGTCAACGGTTGCAATTGTTTCCCTGGGCATGCCGCTGTTAGGAGGGGTAACAACAGGGAGTAGTTTACAGGTTCCTGTACAGACAGTGTTCACTCCAAGTCCGTTACAGGTTGCGGTCACCACGCAGCCTGCTGTCTCGCAACCTGTGCAGCCACAGGGCACACAGCCCTAGCAGCTAGCACAGCAACCTGCATCACCGGGTCCACATCCCGAGGTGGTGCAGGGACCGGGACAAACGCAATGGGTTCCAAAGACGGCCATCGCCTCTCCCAAACCTTTTACAGGGGACAAGAGAGGCGAAAGAGGCCAACATCAATATGCACAACTTTCCTTCATTCAGCAAGGTAGCCCTAGACCTTAAAGCAAAGATAGGGCATGGAGCCCTAGACCTTGAAGCAAAGATAGGGCACACCCACGACACTGCCTCCCAAGTGGAAGGCTAGGGGATCCCGATCGAAGAGTCAAACAGACCCCAATGCTCCTCCATGGGAGAAAGCGGGTCTATCAGAGGACGTGTGGAGAGATCGGTGGGCACGGCAAGCCTGTATTAAGTGTGGCCAATATGGTCATAGCATGTACAAGTGCCGCAACAGGAAGGTCACCGAGAAGATCCCGCCTACTATGGGGTCGGCAGGAGGATCCTCTACTCCCGTTGGAAACAACGTTGCTAGCACTTCTGGCACGGCTTCGGGAAACATGTCGGGCCAGTAGGAATAGTAGCTGTTCCTACTAGGGTCGCGGTGGTGGATACACCCTCACCTACGCTAGAGATGGCCCAAGCTACCGACTCTTCAGTCGTCCCGCAAGCACATTCAGACCCATCGACCCTCTGTTCGATGAATGTGGTTGAATCCTTAGAGGAGCTGGAGGATGAGTGGTCTAGATCAGACCCACTAGCTTCTTGGACGGCGTTAGTCAAAGCCCCTAGGAGTGAAATGTTTGTCAGCGAGGTAGTCATAGGAGGCCACAAGGCCGGGGCCTATTACGACACTTGCTCGACTAGGAACTTTATTAGCCGCGCGTGCGTTGAGAGGCTGCGCTTACAGGGGCAAGTGCAGCGCCTGAGTCGACCTGTGGAGTCGACCTGCGCCAACAAACAGCGCATGGTAGTCCATGACTACCTAAAAGACATAGAGTGTCTTTTCCCGTACGCGGGAGGGGAAYTGAGGCATCATGTCTCATTCCTGGTTAGCGACGARCTCCCCATGGACATGCTATTGGGTATGTACTACCTCTCCGTGGCACAACCCCAGTTTGACTGGGACCGAAAGGTGGTCAAACACACTTTGCCAAATGGGGGAACCGCCAGATTACACAAGTTTAAGGCTAGTAGTCTGATCGATTCCCACGGATGCTTGTGTGCGGCCGCGTTCTACAATTATTATAAGCAAAATCAGGAGGAGGGTATGTATCTAGTTTACGTCTCTGCTGCAGGCGAGCCGGTAAAAATGCCGCCAGAGATAGAGGGAGTAGTTGCCAAGTACCCTGATTTATTTGAGGAACCTACAGGGGTTGTTGAGAGGGAGGTCGTCCACGCGATAGAGATTATCCCAGGGTCTAGTATTCCGAAAGGTAGGATCTATCGGATGTCTCCGGGCGAGTTTGATGAGCTTCGCCGCCAACTCAAGGAACTCATAGAGAAGGGTTGGATCCGGCCGAGTGTCTCTCCTTACCGATCTCCAGTACTATTCGTACCTAAGAAGAAGGAGGGCACTCTCAAGATGTGCATTGACTATAGGGGCCTCAATGCCATCACKGTGAAGAGCAGAGAGCCCCTACCGCGCATCGATGATCTGTTAGATAGAGTGCAAGGGTGTCGGTACTTCAGTAAAATAGATCTGAAGTCCGGGTACCATCAGATTGCAATACGGCCCGAGGATCAACACAAAACCGCATTTCAGACCAGGTACGGTCTGTATGAGTTTGTGGTGATGCCTTTTGGCCTTTGCAATGCTCCTGGCACCTTTCAGCACGCTATGAATCGGATATTCCATGACTACTTGGATAAGTTTATCGTCGTGTACCTCGATGACATACTTATTTTTAGTAAGATTGTTGAGGAGCACGTTGCACACTTGGACAAAGTTCTCAGTCTCCTGCGACAGCACAAGTTCAAGATCAACGGTGAGAAGTGCGAGTTTGGTCGCACCCGTATCTTGTATTTGGGTCATGAGATCTCCGCGGAAGGGTTGAAGCCCGATGACGCGAAGGTGGCCAGCATTCGTGATTGGCCACGACCTCAGTCTGTGACTGAGATGAGATCTTTCTTAGGAATGACAGGTTACTATAGGACTTTCGTTAAGAACTATAGCATAGTGACCGCTCCTTTGACTGATCTGACTCGCCTTGACACCCCGTGGGAGTGGACAAATAAGTGCGAGGCTGCTTTCAGACATCTGAAGCATGCTTTGACGCACTACGAGGTCTTGAAGCTTCCTGATCCTGACAAGCCATTCATAGTCACCACGGACGCTAGCCAATACGGCATTGGCGCCGTGCTTGCACAACAGGAGGGGTAAAAGTTGAGGCCTGTAGAGTACATGTCCAAGAAAATGCCGTCTCAAAAGTTGGCAAAGTCCACCTATGAGAAGGAACTCTATGCTGTTTACAAGGCTCTGACCCATTGGAGACACTATCTCCTTGGGAGGTTCTTCATTCTCAGGACTGATCATCAGACTCTTAGATGGATGAGAACTCAGCCTGTACTCTCTGACGCCCTCAAGCGTTGGATTGAAGTCATTGAGCAATATGACTTTGACCCCCAGTATCTGAAGGGGGAGTACAACAAGGATGTTGATGCCTTGTCGCTTCGATCGGATTTCTCAGGTGCGCTGATTACTGAGTACGATCTTACGGATGATGTCACTCGATCCTTGGTGGAAGCCTATCGAGAAGACCAATTTATGTCTGAGATCATACGCAGACTCAAGGCGAAGGATAAACAAACTTCAGCCGAGTTTGAGTTGGTCAATGGCTTGCTGTTCCTCGAGAAGGAAGGGAATAAACGTTTGTGTGTCCCCGATAAAGAGTCTTTGCGTAGTTTATTTTTAGGCGAGTGTCATGACGCCACCGACCATTTTGGGTACAAGAAGACCGCAGCCAATTTGCTGCAAAGGTTCTGGTGGCCCACGATGTTAAAAGATGCTAAGTTGTACGTGGAAACTTGTCAAGTTTGCCAACGAGACAAGCCCCGTACTCAGACTCCTCTTGGGCTGCTCAAGCCCCTTCCGATTCCGGAAAGGCCGGGTGAAAGCTTATTCATGGACTTCATGGATACCCTGGTCACCAGCAAGAGTGGGATGAGACAGATCTTTGTCATCGTGGATAGGTTTAGTAAGTTTGCTAGGTTAGTAGCAATGCCTGAGACAGCAAAGACTGAGTACGTGATTAAGTTGTTCAAAGAGAACTGGGTGAGAGATTTTGGATTGCCTAAGTCTATTGTAAGTGACAGGGATGTCAGGTTTACAAGTGAGTTATGGAAGGCCGCTGCAGCTGAACAGGGAACTCAACTGCAAATGACTTCTGGAAACCATCTAGAAGCAAACGGCCAGGCGGAGCAGATGAACCGCGCTGTTCAACACCTGTTGAGGCATTATATTAAGCCCAATCAGGTGAACTGGGACGAGAAGCTTGCTCTTGTCGCCAGTCTGTACAATAACGCTGTACACAGCGCTACCGGGGTGAGTCCTAACAGTCTACATCTTACCTTTAGGCCTAGACTGCCTTTAGACTTCCTACTTCCTGATAACCAGCCAACTGTTGCACCAGGCACTTTGGAATTCGCTTATCGTTACGAACAGAGAATGCAGGAGGCTGTAGAGCACATGCAGAAGGCGCAGGCAGCAATGATAGAATCTGAGAATAAACACCGCCGCCCTTCTACATTTCAGGTTGGGGACAGAGTCTGGGTCAAGTCTTCAGAACTGGGACAGGACCCGCAAACTCATGCCTCAGTACTTTGGTCCTTGGGAAGTTTTAGACGTAGTAGGGACAAATCCTGATGGTCCATCTTATGTCATCCGTATCCCTGGTCACCTAAGAACTTACCCAGTCTTTCACGCCTCTAAGCTCGCTGCGTTCGAGGAAACTGATCAGTTTCCCTCTCATCGGTCAATGCTGCCCCCAACCATGGACGGAGAAGTCAACATTGATGATATCGTCGACTACAGGGAGATGCCTGTTCAGAAGCCTCCGGGAAGGGGACGTCCTCCAAAGCCAAAGCTGCAGTTCCGTGGACACTTCAGACATCATACTGATCCGAAGGAGGACCGCTGGTTTACTCGGGAGGAATCAATGCAGACCGCTCCTCAAATCGTTGCCCGCTACGAGAGAGATGTATTGAAAGGCAAGCGCCAGATGGCTGCAGATTAATCTTCTCAGAGGACTAACGAAGATATGGAGGAGGGAATGCGAGGCTACGCCCGCTCAGCCCCCTACGGGGCCCTATTTGCAGTAAGGTTGGCCGTCCTAAGTGAAGGCAGGCACGACAGGCCCTTCAAGCCTCGTTTTCAGGGTACCCCGTAATGGGGAAANGGGGCCCTATTTGCAGTAAGGTTGGCCGTCCTAAGTGAAGGCAGGCACGACAGGCCCTTCAAGCCTCGTTTTCAGGGTACCCCGTAATGGGGAAAATTCAGACAGTTGCRCTGCGCCAGTTGGTTGAATGAATCYAGGCCCTGGGCCGCCTGTGTAAATGTATGTGAAGCAGGCCCTGGGCTGGATACGGGTACTGGGCCAAACAAAGGCCGAAAGCAGTTGGGCGCATGCAACTRCTCCAGGCCCAAGGCCTGCTCTCTTCGTGACTGGGCCTCAGGCTACCGGGSCCTACTGGAAGCTTCCTGGAYTGGACGCAGGCWGGCCACTTCGATATAGGGAAGGGCCTGCCTCCTCATTCGGCATTCGGGTGCTGGCTGCATGCTGCCCGAGCGCTGCTGCGSTATTTGCTGGCTGGCTGRCACTCACGCTCTSACGGGCGAGCTGGAAGCAGCGGGCAGCCATAGCCGAGCTGCTCCGCTGAGAGCTGGGTGTGACGCACGATGGTCCTTGGGTGCTAGTGGCATCTGTGCGGTGTGGATCGGGGTTGTGAGTGTGGCGAGAGACCTACCTGGTGCTGGAAGCGTGCGGCATAGGCTGCAGTATGCTCATACTTCGGGAAGCTGTTGTTGTCAACATCGGCATTGTAGTAATAGGCTAGATAGGATCTGCCACATGTAGTCTGGGCGCCGAGCGCCAATAGGATATCAACTCTTGTTCTGTGTTGATGCTGATGAGACACTATTTCAGCATTGTCAATTACGAACTATTGGTGTGTTCTTATTTGGTGATTCTCGTGATGCTTTTCTGCTGTTGGTTCGAGGTCAAGACTATCTGGACACCTATGTACAATGCTGTTTGATTGCTGGAGTTCGCTAATGCTCATCTTCCTTGCACACGCAGCAGAAGAATAAATAAAAATAAATTAATAAATAAAAAATAGAAACAGCAGAGAGGTCTGATTTATAGAACGGGCCCGATCAGATCAGCTGGAGATCCCCTCTTGTCTAACCTGACAGGGGACATACATCACAGTAAATCAGACGAAGAAGACTAATCTGCAGCAATGGAGATTTCGAGGGGTGCAGATGGTCGCCTAGTCAGACGCGGGGCAGTATGTGCTAACATGCGGTAAGGCCAGTCAAGATCCCCTTGAAAGGAATGCCCTTGCTGTCCGTATGTCCCCCAATTCAAGCACAGCAAAGAAATGCACTGGCGGCAACAGATCTGGGCCCAAAAGGTCCTGTCCCGTTGGGCCTGGTCCCATTGGGTCCCGAGGGGTCCCAAGTAGGCCGTGGACCAGGACCAACGTGATAGGGGTGCCAAGTCGGTCCCAAACTGCCTCTACCGTACTGAAAAGGAAAAGACAACTTTCAGCAAGAACTCACTTCTACAGCCATTCAGAAATGAAAAGACAATGCACCGTAGAAAGATATGTCATTTAGAGTAGATACATCTTCCATCCATCCATCAGGTGAGAAAGCAATCCACAAGCTCACACACACAACCAAGACCGCAGAGAAGAGGAAGAGAACCCAGCACACCCCCAACAGGCCATGAAGCACCAAGCAACCTCCCACGGGCTTTCCCAGGTCACACCGCACTTACCTGTGAGGCCCGGCCTCCAAAGATGGATTACGAGTCACTCCCCTCTCATATAAGTCCTCCTGACCCCTAGCTACCACTACACAAAGTGTCCTAGCATGACTAAGAGGGCCTTCCTACACCCCTGTTGCAAGGCCGGATCCCCCGTCGATGCCTGAAGACCAAAGTAGCAACTTGCAGCAATTCGATGCAGATATGGCAGCCTCCGATCAATTCTCCCTCTTGAGGGGAAGCCCAAAAGTCACTCAATGTCTTCGTGAAGTCCAGATTCCAGGTGCGAGTACCTCTCACTCTCTACTCCCTCTCGCTTACTCCAAACAGCCTCCTTTGTGTCCCGCCACCCCATACATCCACTCAAGCAACCTGGTTGGGTCCAATGTCGACCCTACATGACCTAACCAGGTGGGGGCAGCATCCCCATACCTCGCTGCCCCACTTAACCCTAACTTCCCAACCCTAATCCGAGATTAGGTTAGCCCTAACCTAATTCGGAATTAGGGTTAGGGTGACTAACACCTCTCGCCAGCAAGTAAGTCCGCTCCGATACCAATTGTTACGATCCTGGTCCTTTCCCAAGTGCAAATTCACAATGAAAGACAATGCCACCCAATTGCGAAAGAAATG
>BFEA01000571.1:472046-491904 GCA_003427395.1 Chara braunii
GTACCGTCGACTCAGTGCAGTTGCACTGAGGTCCTACCAGTTGACCTTGCCACTTGTCTTCGTCTGAAAACGTGGGCCTACCTTAGACTCACCACTTGACCACTTGCCGACCTTCTAGAAGGACTAAAGCTAGGCCTCTGGACTCTACTTGGACTCCTACCTTACAGGTCTACAGTTCGAATCTCCCTACAGCCTACAACCTACGGCGACCTACTTACCACTGGCTATCGTGCAGTTCACGGGTTCAACTCCAGGGAACTGTGCAGATACTGTACACAGGTAAGCTGAGGTCAAGGGATCGACCCCTGGGATCTGCATGGGCTACTGCCAAAGGTGAAAACTGTTTCAGTTTAAAGGGGGGTCCCTTAGTGTGATTTTGTTATTTTCTTTTGTATCTCCGATTTGGTGAGGATTTCTGATGTGACCCTCAGCCGAAAGTTGTTTGTATTGCAATTCTACACAACATTCGGGATGCGTGCGGCCGAACACCTCGACATGTTCAGGTGTTCGGGAAATCCCTGAAACATGTTCGGTGTGCTACACAGATTGTGATTTTCCTTCATGGATGTCCCGAAGGACTTACTGCTTTGTGTGTTGTTTTCATCATTTTTATCGCCTTTTTGTCGTTTACTTGCCCTGCTGCAGAGGGAGGGAGAGCCACTAATTATGGTCGGAACACGAATGCCAAGTGTGGTTTTCTATAGCAGGTGAGTGGATGGGCTAACAATAAGCGTGAGAATCGGTGAGATCCCTTTCAGGATTTCACATTCATCAAAACGTTTCGATTGAGCACTTGTCTGAACTTCACGCTGCAGCATGACTTCGTCTTGTTCTTCTTTCTCGTCTTCTTTTTTTTTGGGTCTGACTTTAACGGTTACGTTCCTTGTTTTCTTTTTTTGTTTTCGCTGTGACATGTTCTTGTAATATGCCATTGACTCCAATCTTACTGATCCCAGTCTCATCTGATCCAACGAATCCAATCTTATCTTATCCAGTTTTATCTTATCGAACCGTATCTTTTCCGATCTTATCAATCTGTCGACAGGAGACCTGTGGCATTTTTCGACAAGCTGGAGGAGGCAGAGTCTGTGGTACAGCATGAAGCTGCTCCAGGGTACGTTCCATTTCGCTTCCCTCCTCTGGGACAAGTAGAGATTTTGCATGGAGAAAGAGTGAGTTTGTTCTGCTGTTAGTTCTTTCTTGTGTCTTATTCATGTGCCCCAAGAGCAACATCCAGGGGAGAGAAATCCAGCCTTTTGTTCCCCCTAACCTTCCTTGAGAGCCTCTTTTGTTTTCTTTTTGGGTTATAAATCACTGGCTGTGTGGTATGTACGTAACACATAACCTTTTGGTATATGTACCCTCTGTCATGATCTCCTCTTTCAACACGAGGACTGATTGCTGGTGGAGTCATTTGTTCTGCTGTTAGTTCTTTCTTGTGTCTTATTCATTTGCCCCAAGAGCAACATCCAGGGGAGAGAAATCCAGCCTTTTGTTCCTGTTAACCTTCCTTGAGACCCTCTTTTGTTTTCTTTTTGGGTTATAAATCACTGGCTGTTTGGTATGTCCGTAACACATAACCTTTTGGTATATGTACCCTCTGGCATGATCTCCTCTTTCGACGCGAGGACTGATTGCTGGTGGAGTCACTGGAGTGTACCCATCGGTCACAATATAGGCACACGTTCTGTTGGAACCAAGCGACAGTCTGGTGCACAAGAAAGTCCACTAACCAATACGCTATTGAATGAGGGCCCGAGGGATACATTTTTTGATTCAAGACCACTTCCAGATCGGGGGGGGAGGGAGGGGGGGGGACGAGGGGTTGGGGGGGGGTAAACTTGTTTTCTGAGGGGTCCTTTTGCATCATGGGTTCGTCTGTAACTCATAACCTTTTTCGGATCCAAGGCCAAGGTTCGATGAGGGGTACACTTTTGGATGAGGAGTTATTTAAACTTATTTTGTGTTATGGGAACCCCTGTAACCTATAACCTTTCGAATCCAAGGGCGCTTTTGGACGAGGGGGTTAACACATTTGGATGAGAGGTTATTTTGTATCAAGGGTATGTCAGTATTCCATAACCTTTTAGATCCAAGGGGGGTACACGTTTGGATGAAAGGGGAACAAACACATTTGGATGAGGGGTCTTTTGTATCACGAGTACTTCAGTAACCCATAACTTGTTTTGGATCCATTGTCACAACTTTTTTTTCGGATCAAACGTCACCTCTGGATGAGGGGTACACTTTGGATGAAGGGTATCATGGGTACGTCTGTATCCCAGAACCTTTCGGATCCAAGGCCACATGAGCTCATCAAAGAGAATTTCTGCAGGGTGTCTTCTAAACATAGAGAAGAAAACAAAGACCCACAATGCTCGAGGAACATAGAAAGGGAAGAAAAGCAAGGAAAGTTAAATAAATAATGTCATGCTCTGCACGCACGTAGAGAAGGGGCTCTTCGGTGAAGATGGTGGAGAGAACGAAGACTAACATTGTTCGTTGCCAGGAAACAAGAAGAAAAGCGAAGACTGATGTCGTCCTCGGTACATATGTAGATGAAGCTCTTCTCTATAGACTTAGAGTTCAGACAAGCAAGTGGAGTCGCTAGGGAAATGAGTGTTATCTGGCGGTCTGGTACAGGCCGAAGAATCGGCTTCACTCCCAAAAGCTTGCTATTCTCAAGCCACATTCTTCTTTATTACTGCACGGTTAATCCCCCCGGTAATAGGGCAATCAATGCTGGCAGGACTTCAGATGTGGAGTGGGACGCTGGACCCGTTTTCCAGCAGGTGCTGCTCCCCACCAATAGATTGAAGCATCCAGGTCTGTTGCGAGGAGGGGGTGCTCTTATCACCTCTCCTAGCAAGGACGCTGCTTTTTCGACAAAAAAAAAAAAAAAAAAAGACTCAGACCAACGTTGTTCTCGGAACATAGGGAAGAAAAAAGCACGATGAATATTGTTCCCTGGACAGACACAAGAAAAAAGGTTTCACTGAACACAGAGAAGAACAACCAAGATTAGCATCGTTCTTGGAACAGAGCGAAGAAAAGCATGAAGAATGTTCTCCTCTCCACATAGAGAAGAAACGACACACACATCGGTAGGGAACACAAACTGCCAGACCAGGTGCGGAATGAATGTCCTGTGTGGTCTTCTCGCAGCTTCCTCCGGGAAACCGGTGCGCAATCGATGCTGTCCATCGTCGTTTTTGATCTGATTGTATTGCTACATGTGTGTGACTTGCTGGTGGAAAAGTAACTCGACTGGCGTTTCCCAGAATAGAATAGTATTATAGTACCGATGGTACAAAGGCCATATGCTTAGAAATCAAAAAATACTATTAAAAAAAAGGGGGGGGGAATCTGAAAAAAAAAATGAAAAAAGGTTGGCGTTTATCGTTATGAGTTTTCAACCGCTGCAGGACAAAGATTGATTTACGATAAAGGCCAACCACATCTGTTCTGAACTTCTGACTCTTCTTTTTTTTTTTTTTTCTGTTCTGACTCTTTTGAGCCACAAAAAAGAAAGAAAAAAGGTTGGCCTTTCTGAGGCTCAGAAGAGCCAGAGGACTCAGAACAGATGAGTGGTTGGGAATTCCCTCCTAAGTTTGTACTACTTTGTAGTTTACTGATTTACTACTTATCTTCCAAGATTGATTTCTCTCTTTGATTCTGATTGTCTCATTTCCACTTGGCACCGCTTTGTAATTTTTACAGCATTCGGTCAGCAGTTGCGATTGTGGAGAAGTCACTGTGGACACCAGGGACCAGGACAATGGCATATGATGAACTGCAGCAGAAAGGAGATTACATCCTCCTGAGAATGCTTCGTGCAATCGGAAATTCAGTCAGTCAGTTATGATACAACTATGTCCTGATGAAGTACTCATTCACCACTCTATGGACTTCGACAGGTAGTCGCCAGCTCAGGCTGAAGACCACCACAGATCGCTGCAGAACTAGATGTATGTTCTATCTGCTNTCTCTCTCTCTCTCTCTCTCTCTCTCTCTCTCTCTCTCTCTCTCTCTCTCTCTCTCTCTCTCTCTCTCTCTCTCTCTCTCTCTCGGCGTTTCCCAACACAGACCTCTGATACGTCAGACAGATGAGTCGAGGCAACATGTGGCAGGATGGCAGCGGGAAGCCTGAGTGAATCCAGGGTATCCTCCTTCAAAATTGGCAGGGTTGGGTTCCCAGGTACCTGAACGTGAACATGCCGTGTGGTGTTTATGTAGTTTACAAGGGAACACAGCTATTTTACCCCTGTTGCTAGTATTGCTTCCATAGTGTACTCGTTTTTTGCATACCATTTGGATGCATACAGGACGTGGCCATACTGTGTGAACGACCATGTGTGAAGAATGAATGTGTACTTTTTGTGTACAGTTTTCCGCATTGTATCGACGTGTGACGCATTTTCTATGTTGTACTTAGGTGTCTAGTCAGACCTGCCATGTTTTTATGCTACCATGTAATGCAGTTGCAAGTTTTGTGACAGACATGGCGAGGACGGGGAAACCCTCTCGACAGCTGCATGCCATGTCTTTCATGCAGGGCTTCAACAACTTCGCGGCTGATCAGCATATTATGCATTGTCTTTTGACACTTTGTGTTTAGGGTTTCGACCCCCTGGCGAGGTTGTGTGTGTCAGCGACTTATGTTTCCTCGCGCGTGGGTATGCAATGGGATATGGGGAGATGAGCATGGGGACCCCACCCTGTCACGCACGGTGCGCCGTGTGCGAGGCTGACCAAACGTGTGAACGGAATCATTCATGAGATGCATGCCTTTCATCCTTTATTAGATTGTGGGCTGTGTCAGGCACATAGGCTTGTGGCCAAGTGGGAGGCAGACAAGCTGCACAAGCAACTAGCAGCAAGGCAAAAAGGAGGGAGGCAAGGCAATGAACAGCAAGCAAGAGCAAAGCACAAAGGCTGGACGGCATGGGGGAGGCATGTGGGCAGACAAGCGGCAGAAAACAGCGAAGGCTGGCGGGCACAGAAGAGGCGGGTGGGCAAACAAGCAGCACAAAGCAACAAAGGCCAAAAAGCAGTGAACCAAGCAGGAGCAAAGAATAAGCAACGAGGCAAAACGCAGAAAACAAGAAAAAAATAATACAACCGACAAGAAAAACAAAGACTGGAGAAAATAAAAACAGATGATCAGAAAAGAATAATAATAATAATAATAATAATAATAATAATAATAATTTAAAAAAAAACAGATGATCAGAGTCCTATACAATGATGCGCACGGGCAGGTTCAAGTCAATGGCCATCTATCAGCGATGTACAGACAACTGAGACAAGGAGACCCCTGGCAGCACCCGCCTTCCTGTTTTTTGTGGAGGCAGTGGCCTCCCTCCTCTACAAAGACCTGTCAATATTACTAAGCCAGATCAACAAGGGCTCCTCATACGCCTTCCCGCGATGTTGCTCTTTGCAGACAACCTCATGGTGCTGATCAGAGCCTCCAACTCCTCATTTCAAGCTCTGACGAAGGTCATGGAGGCCTTCCGGTTAGCGTTCGAAAAGAAAATAAACTGGCCTGAGACAGTGGGCTGGTGGCTGACAGACCAAGAGAGAGGACGAGGAGCAGACCCGGCCATCAGTCCGGAGGGACTAGAATGGGTGACAGCAGAAGAGCCCCTTAGGTACTTAGGGGTTAAGATCAGTCAAGCAGGACCACATCAGTCTATGGCAGCAGAGATGATGTCCAAGATCCTCACAAAGCTGGGAGCTTGGTCAGCAGGGACCATTTAGACCCCCCCAGCAGTATTTGGAAGGGCAGTCGCCTTGAATGCGTCTATCTTCTCAATGCTATGGTATACAGGGACCATTTGGACCCCCCCAGCACAGACGTTCCCCAACTCTCCGAAGACGAGTGACAGCCTGCCTGTGGACCTCTAACCCAAATAATCCCCACTTCATTTCCAAAGTGGTGTGGAGACATGTCACTCAGGAGAAAGGGCAGGGAGGGGTAGGCAGTATAGACACCCGAGGCGCTCCAAATTAAATGGGGGGTCAAGATTATCATCCATCAGAAGCTTCCCTGGGTACCACTGGCCTTGGATCGAATTCGACAGCTAGCGAAATATAGCACACCCTCCAACATGATGGGGCTATTCTGGGTGATGTGCAGTAATTGGGCCAAGGTAGGCAGAGGGGAAACAACATCAATAGGCAGCGCTGAAGGATCAAGAGAGGCGTCCTATTGGGGCCAAATGCTCAAGCTGTGGAAGGACATCTTCCCGTCCAGAGTTAAGGAGCCGCGTACGAGGGAGGAAGTGCTCTGTCAGCCCCTTTTCTGCAGCGCGAGAATCCGAGACATACAAGGCAAGCCACTCACACTCACAGCAAGAGCTACCAAGTGGGGAACTTGGGTGGAACATGGTGTTTTGCAGATTAATCATCTTATGGGCGGACGAGAAGAAGCGGTGGAAGACAGCCAGGGAACTCGGAGCGGAACTGAAAGGAAGCCACAGACTGTTGAAAAACCTCAACGATCTTCTGGAATCGATCCCGCAGGAATGGATAGGACTGCTACGAAAGAGACCTCGGTGGGGGCTAGGCGATCTGGCCACATGGCGGCAGGAGGAACAACCATGGGAAACGTTCAGAATTTGGAACCAGGAGCGAGGAAAGACGAGTGTGGCTGAATGCAGACATGTATACCATCGCGAGTCCGGGAAGTACGTCCAGCCTCCTGGATAAGACAACGAAAACACCAATCACTGTTCAACAGCGGCAGATGCGCAAAGTAAGAGTGGTAGAAACGGAAGAATTCACAATCTTTTGCCCGTCCGCGCCCACCCTGGTGGAGGATTTGGAAACTGGCTCCAGGGGGGGGGAATGGGCTTGGAACCTCAGGGGAGGAAGACTGCGGGTAGCTAGAAGGATCCACATCCTAAATTGTGCCACTTGTATAGGCTATCGATTGAGAAGGCACTCCTACCCCCTGGCGGCAGTGCTGTCAAAGTGATGGGAGAACAGAGCGGAGGTGCTACCAGAGCCTATCAAGAATAACTTGGTCGCTGATCAGCACCATACACATGGGACGCGTCAGGAGCATGCAGCGGCTGATAGCGCACGTGGTGCCACCAGTAAATGCCTGGCTGAACGACCGCAGGAGCAGGGCACAGAGGGAGGGACCCAGCCAAAGCATTATGTATGCATAGTATGTCAAGAGGAGCCTCCGGAAAAAAATTATACAGAGTCTTCGGGCACGCCCCGAGGCAGCAAGCCTATTGGAGAAGGCTAGGACTCTCCGGGGGCAAGTTGCAGTGACTGCTTTCCTGGAGAACAGGACCACCCTACTCCGAGGCTATGACGTCCCAAGGAGATGGCAGCCATTCGAGAAGTGCGTCTCTCAGCTGATAAGGCAGTACATTCTATGCACGATCGCGAAAAAGGCGCTGTGAGATCACTATTGGTAAAAAAATAAACAATGCACAGGCAAGAGGCAAGAGAGATTTTCCTCAATCTTCTAGAAACGGATCCCATAGCACAATGGAAAAGGGCACAGAAACAAATCTCACAGTGCCCAGATCAGGCACAAGAACTGGAGACCCGCTTTGTTCAGAAGGTTTTGGGCCAGAATAAGGTGCTACTATCCAGAGATCAAGGTTGTCATTCAAATGGAGATCAGAGGGACCAACGCGAAGCGGGAATGAAACAGGGGATAGGAAAAGGTGGATTTATTTACGGAGTAATAAGGTAGGACTTTCAAACAGAGCGCAGTATAGATAGGACAAGGATAGGGGGGCCATAATTCGTAGGAACAAGGCGGGGGAGGGTTAGGGTTTAGGGTTCAGCTAGATTCCTCCCATTAATTGCTGATGAGAGGGAACAGGCGGGATAAAGTACAATATGTCACAGAAGGCGTAGGATATAGCGTCCACAAGGTCGAGGGCTATGCATTTTCGAAGGGATGCATGCAATCTAGTGCTAGATTTGCCCCTTTTTTCGCTGGTTGTAATTTTTTTATTTTTATTTTTTTTACTCGCTGGTTGTAATTTTGTTTTCCCAGTTTATTGTTTTGCTTTGGCATATAGCAGAATGTGGGACGCTGGACAATAAACTGGGTGCTAGGTGTTATCAGCGAACACGTAAATTGGGTAATGGCTCAAGGTTTCCCAGGTTGAGATGTGGAGGGATTCCCTGCCTCCAGCTCTTGATGTTAATGAAAAACAAAACAAAAGGATGATGAAAGAATGTTTTGTCAAACTTGCAGTGACTCAGCAGGAGGCTGAACCTTGGACAATCTGCAGACCCGTTGACCCTTGTTGAAAGCGTATTGTCAGCACGACGCAGCTTGGTACGATTGTGTACAAAACTATAATAATTACAAACACCTTGTAGAATCTGATTAAATTTTTTAAGAATCTTTGCAATATCCAAGTTCACCCAGGCCAATTTGGCATGTGGTTTACCCGCTTGATCACAAAATCCAGATCTACTCAGGTTTTTTATTATATCAGAGATAGGTGCTTCCATTGTAATATTGGTTTTTCCAAGACTGATAAGTGTAGACAAGAATTTCACTTTATCGCCAAGCTCTATCTTCGAGGATATTCTCAAATTAATACAAATATCATGTACCAAGTTACAGGCAACATCGCAAGTAGAACACAGCAGCCTGCAATGACGCAACAAAGCACCAGGCAATGCAAAACTGCACAACACCAAGCGAACTGCAAACGCAAGCGGACAGACAGCAAGGCAACAAATCTGAAGCACAAACCGGTGCTGCGGTGCTGCAAAGTGGCCAAACACGGCACACAAGCGAAGTGAATGCGAAGACGAGCCACACAGATGGGTTGCCAGGCAACAGCACAGTTCAAGGCAGGGAGAAGCAAGAGGGATGGGCAGCAAGGCATAGGCGGAGCATATATAAGGTCGTCCATACATCCAACACCCAACAAAGCAGTACATCACCTACTCACACCACACAACTGAACCCCGCAGACTGTTGGTTCCCACCGCCTGTTGAGCCATGGGCCCCTAGACTCTCTCTCTCTCTCTCTCTCTCTCTCTCTCTCTCTCTCTCTATCTATCTATCTATCTCTCTCTACCCGTGGAATATCGATTACCCCCCCCCCAACCCCCAACAGAATGCACCCTCATTTTTGCTGCACCTGACGAGAAATATAGCTGGTATACATTCCATATCAGGGTGCATTTTGTTTGGGGGAAGACGCGCCCCTACTCTCTCTCTCTCTCTCTCTCTCTCTCTCTCTCTCTCTCTCTCTCTCCCCGCGGAATATCGATTACCCCCCCCCCAACCCTCAACACAATGCACCCTCATTTTTGCTGCACCTGACGAGAAATATAGCTGGTATACATTCCGTATCAGGGTGTGTTTTGCTTGGGGGAAGATGGGCCCCTACTCTCTCTCTCTCTCTCTCTCTCTCTCTCTCTCTCTCTCTCTCTCTCTCTCTCTCTCTCTCTCCCGACCCTGTCTCTTATACACATCTAGATGTGTATAAGAGACAGGAAAACTACTGTGAGCACGGCCTCCGAGAACACGGCCTCCTAGACTACCCTGCCCGTCATCATTGCAGTAGAGAAAGTGTCTTCCTTTATTTTCTTTTTTCCTTTCACGAGCGGGCAATAAAAAACAAAACNTGTGTGTGTGTGTGTGTGTGTGTGTGTGTGTGGGAAACGTACATTAATCCGGATGATTTACCTATCAGCGGGTGCAACGGATACGAAGCTTTGCAAATTGCTAATAAAAGGGGAAGAGTGATTGGCTTATTACCCATCCTGGTTAGAATAAAGGGTGTGTATCAAAGTGCAATCGGGCTCCAACTGCTGTCGCCCAAGGCAACCCCAGTAAAAGATCATAGCTCTGTACGCCTAGCACTAGTGCATTACACAATGCATGCACACGTCCTAGTGCATTACACAATGCATGCACATGTCCTACCTTGATAGTGATAGTTTCTGTGATCCTGACAATATTCCTTTTCTCCTCATCGCCTGAAACATGGTGATCCTTCTCAAGAAGGATGTACTACTCTCTTTCCATTTTCAGGATCGTTCTCATAGACAGCGCTACCACTGCAGATCTAGTATCAACGCCATAAATGAGAAGGCTCAAACTCTGCAATCACACTAAGCTTTTCCACGCTATCGAACTGACCTTTATGAAATGATCATGATCTTTCTTAGCGTAGGAAATGGTAGCGACCCAAGCACCCTCTTGGTTACTTGTTTCGACAATCTGCTGTGGGGAAGGGGCTGCAAGGAGGACCGGTTGAGGTTCCTTTTTCACCTCTTCCTTCCTCTTTATTCCTCATTGCACCCGCTGATAGGTAAATCGCTTCTAAATCTTCAGACATGTTGCAACGTCTTCTCGTTGGCGACTTCCGAAGTTGTTAGGAAGTGACCTGCAGGCATAGGGACACATACGTCAAGCTTATATAAGGTCGTCACACCATCTATCTCGCCATTCTTGGACAATGATCCTGGTCTAGAGTCCCGGGTCATCCACTCATTCTCCCCATGGTTCACATGTGGAAGGCGTGGAGGAAGAAGAAGCGTGGCTACCCTCTTCAGAAAGCAGGGTGGTTATCGAACCTCGATTAGCCATAGCGATAGCGGGTGTCGCTGATGGAGGGGTGGTTACCGAGAATATGGACACTCTCGGGCGAAATGGTCTGTACGTTTGCAATTGTAGCCTGTTCTTGGAGGAGAGGCTGAAACATCGTAAATGGGGGTGTGCCAAGGATTTTTGGGAAAGATGGGTGTGGAATTCCTAGTCGGAACTGGAATCTCCGATATGGGTTCCAGTTCGAAGAGGGCAAAGATGAAATAGGGGGTTGACAATATCTACCTAATTCACAAAGCTCATGTCCGGCATTTCGGCTCCTTTTTTCGGGGCGGAGAGGTATGGGAGTGCGCAAAGGATCCCGACGACGCATGACGGTTCAACGATGTGTCTTGCAGAGCTCGGAGTCGGGGTCGGATGGGCGCAGTTGCACTGCTCGTTCCGAAACGTTGTGTTTTTACGTCGCGCGTAGTGGAAGCAACTCTTCTTTAAATACTCTATGCGTTAACAATCCAAACACAAAGCACGGGGCCAATGAGGAGTTATCACAAACCAAGGGATGACAATAAGCTCGTTGAAAGCCGGAAGAATTGAGAAAGGAGGGAAGATTGTCACGGTATCGATAGTCACAAATCTTGTGTTAAGGCAACCTGAGCACTAACCTTCCAAAGAAAACGGGTAGGGTCGCTCGATCCATGCCGTAACCTCTCATACATCCCACTTGCAAACACGTATCCTTTACGCGTTGTATGAAAACTTCGGCCGCGGCTCAGGATGATTGCTAGGACACAGCGCAAAACCTTTGTACACTCCAACAAAGTGTTCAAACGTATGAGGGAGCATCATCCTCTCTTAAGCACATGACAGATACTCGATATCAATAAGAAAACAAAACTTCATCACACCCATCCACCATTCACAAAACAAAAGGAGGTTTGTCTCTTACACACAGCAAGAATAAAGAACACCAAATGTGGGCAACTATTACGGATGGAAGTGGCAATCTACAACTACCGACTTTCATGCGAATGGAAGTGTAGCAAGAGTGTCATGTGCACCTATTCATTGATGAAGCAATAGTATACATTCCATCCACCGTAAACAAAATTTAAAGATTGAAACTTACACGTTGGCTTGTTACTTTACACGTGAGAGCGATAAGCGAACGTTCGGTACAAGTTTTTTCGCAATCGGAGGAGTGTAACGAAGATGCCCCATGTTTCTACAGTCCAAAGAGTCAAATAAGATTGTTTTATAGGGGAAACATATTCATTCAAACTGATGAGCTAAAAAATAGATAAAAAAAAAAAAACTTCATTAGGCATCCAACATTTCAGACGTTGAGAGATAAAACAACCTCCAAAGGAAAGATCATTGAGAGAAATTCACACGTTCATATCCAACGAAGTCCAAACGCTCAAGCGCGTACTACAGAAGTACAACCATTGTCGCGTTCATCTTGCAAGCGAAAGAGTGTAATAAGATATTAAGGTGCATATCGTTATTCTTTCGCTCCATGAGCAAAAAACACATTACTTTCTCATTGACAAGCGCATAATCGACAATCTTATGCAGTTTATTAAATAGAGACAATCACGTACAACACATTAACGAATCGTATACAAAAACAATTGAAACAACTTAAAGGAGTTGTAAAATGAAGAAGAAGAAATAGCATCCTTGCCATGCACAACCTCCACTCATAATTACATGAATCAATCAGGGGAAGTAAGTTACACAACGCCCACATATGTGACACCTCTACCAATCAGCCATTATCTCCTTAACGCTTGCCTAATCATCGACGATCATAGTCGCCGTACACCGAGCAACATCTTTCAGCGATTGTTACCCCGCCAAGCTAACTTTGCGAAAGAGACGAAGAAGTGACGCATATCTCGCATGCAAATCTTTTGAGCACTCTTCTTCCCCTTTGTTCGTGCCTTCGTTGGCAAAGTGTAATTGTCCTCTTCTCCCTTCTTCGCACCTTCTTCTTCTTCATGATCTCGTTGAACCTTGGTCCCTCCCAACACACTCTTTCTTGATCTCCTTTCCTGCGTCCATCTACACCTGGAAATATCTTGTCATGCCCAAGTGATAGTAGAGATCGGATCACAACGCTTACAATAGCTCTACCCCCTTCATGCCACAATGAGCATTACTTAAGACCGATATGGCCTTTCTACCTTCCCATCCCCTTCTCTTTATGCAAAATGTCAGTGAAAACTATGTTTAATTACTACGACAAATTTGAAATTGAAAAGTCCAAAAGAAATTCGAACACGCTAGCAAAGGAGTGCAAAATAAAAAGTTATAGCTCCTTGCTAGGGGATTGATTGTCCACCTAGCGGTCCCACGTACAAGCGTGTGAAAGAAGTCGGAGCGCTCTCTCTAAGGTGTGCGAAAAAAGAAGTCATAGCTTCTTGCGAGGGGATTCAATGTCCACCTAGCGGTCCCACCTACAGGCGTGCAAACGAAAACTAAGCGCGCTCGCTAAGGTATCCGAAAGAACAAATCATAGCTTAGGGCATCGTTAAACACCCCTTGGGGACGCTGTTCCAAGGATTCCATCATTGTTCTCCCGTCCTCAAGAACAAAATCGGGATCGAAAATGTGACAACACTCCAAGGACAAATTCCCCAACCATTTAGGATTCCCTAGCCATTTGGTCCTTGGCCCCAAGGGACCTCACGAGGTCCCTTGGACCCCGAGGGCATAAAGCATACACGTAGTGAAGACATTATAACAAAAAATCTGGATCTGGGGGTTGGGGGTGCGGTCGTGAAAGGTGCTTCGGTTGGTGCGGTAGCCCTCAGCCCTAGCGCCGCTTGCGGTCGACAGGACAAACCGGTTGTGGGTGGAAGCTCTTGGTCTTCGTGTTGTCGATGACCTGTAGTTTCGACCATAGCTGATGCTACCAGCGGTTATAAGTTTTATCGATCTTGACCCGGCCGCGTAAGCCTTGTGTATGGTAGGAGTGGATGCGCATTCCCTTCAAAGTAGAAGGCCAATTAGAGAACTGAAGAATTTCCTCCAAGGAGGGCCTTATCCAAGATGAAGGTTGAGCCAATCATTCAAGATGAGAGGGATGGAAGGGAGCAGGTTCTAGGTGATTACCGTCAAGAGGAGGAAAGAGTCAGAGAAACAATTAGGGTGTACTTTGAAGAAGGGATTCTCCCGAAGCACATGATTGATCCAGGAGAGATGCAAGTCACTGGGCAGGAGGTCAAGTTTATCTTGAACTCCTCACTTGACGAGATCAAAGATACGTGGCCCAAGGAAAGAGCAGTTACGGTGGTTTTTCGGGACAGTGCTCATTTCCTATTGGGTGGCATCTGATGTTACATAATAGGAGCCAAGTGGTAGCCCTGGTAGAGCGACCTTGATAATTTGAATTCCTTGGAATGAATCCATCAATGCAGACTGCAACGAAAGAGAAACCATTTAGGACCTTCACCCACCTGCAAAATGATTCTTCGAACCCAACTACTTGCAAAGTTGTGAGTACGAAATTTCATTTGACCCGGTCGTAGGCCTTCTCCAGATCCAGGAGAAGGACGATTGTCTCGACATCCTCCGTGTCAATAAGCTCCAAGGTTGTTATGGTCGTAATGGCATTCTCAAAGATAAAACAACCTTGGACAAATGCACGTTGATCCTGCTGAACAAGCCCAAGCAAAAACTTACTCAGTCTGCAAACCAAAGTTTTTGCAAACAACTTGTACACTACATGCAGGAGAGATATGGGGCCCCAATTTCGAACTTCGCTGCGGTTGCCTTTTTAAACAAGAGGGAAATAATTATCGTTGACATCGATTGTCCTAGTCTGCCTTCATCTCATTGAACATCTTTATAAGGTCCCCCGCTAACGTGTCTGAGCAGGCTGCAAAAAACTCGATTGGCAGACCATCATCTTCAGGGACCTTTCTTCGAGCCATGATCTTAATTGTTTGCGCTAACTCCTCCTCGCATACGGGTCTGTCCAACCAGTGTTTCCCTTCCCTGGAGATCCTTACCGTAAAATTGTTCCAAAAAGGCGACAACAATGACATGTCATCCTCCATGTCATCGTATAGCCTCCTCGTCGTCATGACGTCCTCAAAGTACTCCACAGTGTAGCGATACATCTCCTCATTGGTGTTGGCAACTGGTAGGGCCAACTGATGAGGATGCCTCAACTCTTTCATCTGTATTGCCCGATTCTTAGGCAGCAGCCTCGGAAAAGTTTGTTTTGTCATCCTATGTTAAGAGACAATGCCTTTGACTTCCACGATTTGGTGTCAGCGTTCCTGCTTCTGATCTTGGTACGGGTCCCACTGCCGTAGCCTCTCTTCCCTTTCTTCAGGGCTCTTGCTCGTGGCCAAGGGGTGGTTGGTTGAAGGGAAACTCATCACTGGGGGTGGTGGGTTAAAGGAAAACTCATCACTTGCCTGGACAACTTGAACTCGAGGATTATCCAAAGGAAAAATACATCTGGGATCTCCGTCGTGGCTAGGGTCACTCAACGATGGGATAGAGTTCTCCCGGAAACCGCTCTCCCTTGTAGCCTTCGTGTCACCGCGGAAGTTCAGACTATATCATCATCCCAAGCAGGGATGTGTTGGCGTGTAGTTGGAGAATGAACGAACTAGGCTCTGGTCCGAACTGAAAGAAATATCGCCCAAGAAGCTAGCCTCACTGTTGTGGCTCCAGTTACATTTGGTTGTTCCTACCTCCATCTGGTTGGCAAAGAGGGGTATGGAAGTCAACAGGATGTGTGACCGTTGTCAGGTTCAGGAGGAGACTCTCGATCACCTTCGGTGGAGCTGTCATAAATCGAGAAAGTGGCGGAGGTGGTGGGAAATGCATTGGCAACGTTTTGCCAACCAACCCAGCATGATTGGACAACGATGGGTACTGCTCGGGGCAGTGCCACAGGGGACCAAGGTTTCTGAGGGCTGGGGTTACATAGCTCAGGTGGGACGTGCCATTATGCTATGGGTCATCTGAATGGACAGGAACAGCCTAAGATTCCAAAATGAAAGTCTGACAGAAGTGCAGGCAGAAGCCACGTATTGGGCAGACTGGTCACGCCGGGTGATACAAGGGGATTGGAACAAAGGCCTAATTTGGTTCAAAAAAACTTCAAGTTGGTGCTTCGGGGGTCCACTGACCCACTTGACCCCAGAGGGTAGTCTCGCGTTATGCAAATGGATTGAGTGATGGTAGGTTAGTTTAGGTAGGTAATTCTTCAATTTCTCTCAAACCAGGGCAGTCAGTTCAGGACCTATTTTTGCCTCCCAACTGCAGGAGGTCACATAGGGGTGGAGGGTGGCAGAGTGTTACCGTCACTTGGAACCAGAGTTCCAGTCGGTCATTTTGGGGTGGCATTAGGCCGGAATTGGCGGGTTCTTTGGTAGGTTAGGATAGTTAGTACCTAGTTAGGATAGATAGTAGGTGGGATTGATTATGCACAGAAGGCGCATTGTAAGGGTTCTTTTCCAACAGGGTGGGAGATTGGTGGAGGTGTTGGTTAAATAATTCAGTGCTGCAGACAAGATGTGTGCACACAAGGTGGTGATCTGGGGAATTTGGGTTAAATGACATGGTAGCATACAGTATGGGAGCTACTGATTGGAAATGTCTATAAGCTAAACCGGCTGATGCTGCCAGGATAACCCCAGGTTGAATTGTGAGGTCCCCGGCCTCGATTGGAAGTTGATTTGTAATGAAAAAAAAAGAGAGAAAAAGAAGGGTAAATATCCGAAATGTCCCTCCGACTTCCATTTTTCTGTGGTATGTCCCTCTGATGGCCGACTTACCCTGTCGCCACCCCTGGCACGACCCCTGGCATCGCTTGGGCCTGAAATGTGTTTAATATGCCCCTACAGGTACCGGTTCCAAATTTCCAGTATGCGCCCGTAGCTCCCCACCCAGGGCCAGGTGAACGTCCGCGAGTGTCACCAACGACCACAGGGGCATGCTGGAAAGTTGCACCTCTCACTGACAGGGGCCTGAGGAAACTTCAGAGGCGCCAGGGGCACGACAGGGTAGGTCGGCCGTCGGAGGGCACACCACAATAAATGGAAGTCGGAGGGGCATTTCGCAATTTACCAAAACAAAAAACTCTTAATTTAAAATGCAGATCAATCCACCTGCCGTGCGTCGTCTACCGAACCACGCGGGACATATCCGGGCCGCATAACCCACCTGGCCTAAGCCCTACGCCCTACGCCCTACGCGTGCTAGGGGGGACGTACCCGGGCTGCATAAGCCACGTGGGCTTCGTGACCTAGCGTCGGTGGAGCTACCCGGGCCGCATAACCCACCTGGCCTACACGATCTGTCTCCCGTGGCGCTACCGTAGCCGTATCCAGGTGTCTCTCTCTCTCTCTCTCTCTCTCTCTCTCTCTCTCTCTCTCTGTCTCTCTGTCTCTCTCTGTCTCTCTCTCTCTCTCTCTCTCTCTCTCTCACACACACACACACACACACACACACACACACACACATGAACCGGTGCTGCGGGCTTCATGCTTTGGTGCTTCGTTCTTCGGTGCTACGAGGTGCTACGGTCTCTCTCTCTCTCTCTCTCTCTCTCTCTCTCTCTCTCTCTCTCTCTCTCTCTCTCTCTCTCTCTCTCCCCCCCCCCCCCCCCGTTACTCTTGTTTACGTGCTTGGTGCTTGGTGCTTCGTGGAATTCGTGCTACGTGCTTTCGTGAACTTGGTGCTTCGTATATGTTTCACGTGCGGCGTGCTAGGTCCTACTTGCATCGGTGCTGGCAACGTAAATCTGGTGTGGTTCTACGTGATTCGTGAGCTTGGTGCTCCGTGCTTCGTGCGTTTGGTGCTACAACTTCGTGAGCTTGGTGGCACAAGAATTTTCCTGTCCTACGTAGCACTGTTGTTACAGGATTGCAAATGCGTAGAGGACTGTTAGATAGAGCAAAAGGTTTTGCGGGAGAAAATATTTGTGTACTTTGAGGCGCTGTGTACTTCTGTGGAACTCCGACGGCTGTGCTAAATCGTCGCCGAAGGCTTGCACATTGTCGGTTGATCGTTGTCGGCTGGAGGACCGTAGGCATGGCTAACTCAAGTGGGTCTCCATTTCTCTTACCTCCTCCCTCCCTCCAACCTCACTCCTTTCGTCCGTCCGATCTCCGCCTAATCTCCGCCTGACTCCCTCCTCAACGCGGCCCTCCGTCCGCCCTCCCTCCTCCCTCCGCTTTCTTTCTCCTCTCGTCCTCTGCCTGCCCTCCTCCCTACCTCCTCCCTCGGCCGTTGGCCCTCCCTCCTATCTCGTTCCTTCCTTCCTCGGCCATTTCTCCTCCCACGGCCCTCAGTTCTCCCTCCCTCTTTCCTCCCTTGACCCTTCCTCCCTCCTTCCCTCCGTCCACCCGCGACCCTTCCTTCTCCCTCCGCCCTCCCTCCGCCCTCCCTCACTCGGTCCCTCCTTTCTCCCTTCTTGGCGCCCAGCCCTCGACGGTGTGTTTCGTCTTCCTTTTTTCCTCAATAGGCGCGCGTGTGTTTCGTCTTCCTTTTTTCCTCAATTGACGCGCGCGCGCGCGTGTGTGTGTGTGTGTGTGCGGGTGTGTGTGCGTGTGTGTGTGTGTGTGTGTGTGTGTGTGTGTGTGTGTGTGTGTGCGCGGGCGTGTGTCTGTCTCTTATACACATCTAGATGTGTATAAGAGACAGGGGTGTCAGGTCCCACGGAAGAAGGAAAAGGCAAAAAAAAAAAGAAAGTTATGAAACTGAACTTGGGGCGAGAAAGCGGGTTCATACATTCTGCAAAGTAGTACTGTGGGCATGCCCTCCTCCAAAAAATGTCAGCAGCCCATGGACTACGCCATGCCTCCCTGGCAGGGCACCAAAACAAAAAAAATGGGGGTGTTGATGTTTTTTTTTTTTCTTTTGTGGGGTGCCGACGACCCCCGACCGGCAGGTGCTGACCAGCCGACCGGTGGGCTGGTCGGCATCCGACCAGTCAGGGCCGCCGACCGTCAGGGTGTGCAACACTGATTTTGTGAAAAAATTTGCGGTCTTTGGTCTGTTTGTTCAACTTCGTTGAGATTTCCGAGTCTGAGTCCATCTTGCTGTGTTTTCGTGTGTCTGTGTGCCCTCCGCTCCTGATGATAGGAGTATGGTTGTGTGCTTGCCTGCCTCTAAGTCTATGTCCCTGCACTTAGGGACAGAGACTTAGGAGAGGTTTCCGTCTCTATAATTCGATGCTTTCTAGTCCTAAGCCGATGACCGCGTCCCGTCATATTTACCCAATAAGCGTCCTTATCACACAGCCAGTTCCCGAAGGGTGATCGCGGTGCGATGCACGCCATATATACCACAGGACATGGGTCCCATTGTGATGCTTGAACCTGATCCCTTCCCTTAGAAATTAGATAGTACCCTGCCGTACCCCCCTTAAGATGATTGCATGTCATGAAGTTCCCAGAGTGTGTCCACATTTCGGATCCCTGAGAAGACCCAGACTGTTTGCAACAACTTCCCTTGAATCTCGCTCCGAAGTGCGTAGGTGTTTTTTCCTTTTTCTTTTGTGTGTAGTTTGTACGATTTCTCGAATGGTGTGTCATCCTCGTGCAGGGGTCATGGTAATCTTCTCCCAAAGGACTCTCTGAAAATTTGAAAACACATTTGGAACGGCCCATTTTGTGTAATCTTTTTGTCTTTCCGCCGTTTCCGGTGCTTTTCTTGTGCCTTTTTCCATCTCTCCCTTTATCCATTGAGCAGACAGCCTACATTGGCCGAGCAATAAAGGAGGGGGGCTTGCATGTATGCGGCTCATTGATCTTTGCTGCTGCAGCAGGGCTGTTACTGTTACGTTCATACTTGCGGCTTGGGCAACTTCAAGCTCGTAGCCAGGTCCTTCTTCAATCCTGGAAGCAGCAGCTATGGCAGCTATGGAAGTTATCAAGGAAGAAGACAAGGCATGATAGAGTGATGGGGTCAGCTGCAAAGCAAATTCTCTCTGACAACATTGACGTCAACGATATGCAGCAAAAGCCATACTCAACTGTGCCGCCCGCGTGGCTTGTACATGCATTGGCAATGGTTGCTTTCCTCTTGCTGTTTTTCACTCCTGTCTACAAGGCTGCCGATTCCGTCCGACAGCGGCCATTGCGCGAATTAGCAATATCTGCAAGAGCGATACAGGTGATTTTAACCTCCCTGTGCTTAAACTTTAAACACACTTTCTGAACAGCAGCATACTTGCTTGTGGTAAGGTTGTGCATGTTAGGGTGTCAAAGGACTAGGTGGGGTCTGTCTCTTATACACATCTAGATGTGTATAAGAGACAGGTGTGTGTGTGTGTGT
>BFEA01000571.1:493180-505650 GCA_003427395.1 Chara braunii
CCCCAGTTTTCCCTTTTTTTTTGGGTTTGGGGGGGGAGAGGAGGGGGGGGGAGGGGTCGGGGGGGGAAGGAAAGAGCAGCTGCGCATTGGAGCCGGAGCGCTAGACTCAGGGCATATACGCAAGTGAGCACTTTCCTGGACTCAAGTGAGCACTTTTACTGCCCGGCTTTCGATATGTGAGTTGAAAAAGTACCATGAGGACTTTCCTGGATGCATCTGGCCTTTTTTATGGCCCGACCTGGATGCACCTGACCGGAATTACGACCGGTGTGAGACAGGTCGATATGTGTCACAGGCAAGTTGAAAAAGTCCCGGTGTGAGTATGGGCCTTCGTGCACCAGTCACCAAATGTGCAAAATGTGAATGAATCTTTCACTAGAAGCTGCGAAGTTGCACTGCCGTAACGTTTTTCGTTTTTGAATTTGCTGAGTAGTGTGGGGAGGAGGCCCTATGTGCCCAGAGAAAACAAATGGGCAAACTGAGCCACTAGATGGCCAGCGTGCCCTGTTTCTCTTGGTGAGTAGTAATCAAGGCTGTTTTTTCTCGGTGAGGCCCCCTATGCTACTCTGCTCTCTACTTTACTCTCTACTCTCTCCTACTGTACTGTACCGTACTGTACTGTACTCTCTAGTCTGAACTCTACGCCACCCCTATTCTCTACTGTGAACTCTATGCCACTCTCTATTCTCTACTCTCTACTCTATGATACTCTACTCTCTGCTAACTCTTCTGTTCTCCACTGTACTCTCGACTCTCTGCTCTGTACTCTGTTCTCTACGCTACTCTCTGCTGCCTGCTCTCTACTGCGTTCTCTGCTCTGCTCTCTATGCTCTGCTCTCTACTCTACTCTACACTATTTTACTGTACTCTATTCTACTCTCTACTCTACTCTCTGCCTTAGGCTACTCTCTACTCTCTACTCTCTACTCTCTACTCAACTCTACACTATACTCTGTACTCTCTACACTATACTACTCTCTACTGTACCGCTCTCTCTACTTTACTCTACCCTACTATCTACTCTACTCTATGCAACTATGCTGTACTTTACATCACGCGACACTAAACTCTTCTCGGCTCTACTCTCTACTAGCTACTTTACACTGCTCTCAACTCTCTTCTCTACTGTCTTCTCTCTACTCTACTCTACACACTTTCTACACTTAATACTCTCTCTACGCTGATCCACTCTACTCTCTACTCTCTACTCTGTTTTCCGCTCTACTCTACTCTCTACGCTCTATTCCACTCTATTCTACGTTCTGCTCTTCTCTACCCTATACTCTACTGTCTACTCTCAGCTCCTCTCTCTACTCTACTCCCTGCTCTCTGCTCTCTACTTTCTACTCTCTGCTGTCGACTCTCTCATCTCTACTATACTCTCTACTCTATTGTACTGTCTACTCTACGCGGCTCTCCTCTACTCCATTGTAATCTACTCGGGCTATGTCTTTATTGGGGCCTACATCGGGATTATTCTTCTGTCCAAAGACCTGAAGGCTAAAACACTACTCTCTCTCATCTATGTTTGTTTTTCAAACAATCGACCATTTTTTTTCATTTTTTTTTACATGACAACCCTCCATTTTCCGGTTGCAGTATTCAAATCCTATTGGACGTTTCATACACGCTAATGTCAATTTCATCAATATCCCTTTGCAATGCGGGCCGAGCCGGGCTGGCTCTTCTTGTATGTCCTCAAGGCACAACTGGCAGGCAAATGCTGCCTTCACACTCAAGCTTTGAACTTCACACAAGTTCAGAAACTGTTTGCTCTTGTCTCAACAAATAGCACTCCCATCCATTCTTTTACAGTAAAAAAAAAAAAAAAAAAAAAGGGATTGACGAAGAACAAAAAAAAAAACAAAAAAAGGCACTCTTTACAGCAAAAGATCCAGACAAATCTAGATAGTTAGGAGACAATCTTAGATATTGTAAGTACCATCGAGTGATCTAATCGGGTGGTGTGGGATTGCTGTCCTTTCCTCTGGCCAACGAACATCTGCTGCTATGGTATAATGCCAGTATCTGACCTGAAAGTCGCACTAAATACAGCTATAATGACTGGTGTTCTGTGCGGGCCAATAAGCTAGCACCCCAGTGCCTTGGCATGCTCCGACTGTCTTGTGAACCTGAGAAATGTTATTACACCTCTGCTCCCATCCCTGGTTCCGCCTATGGTCCCACACTCCTGTGTGTACTACCTCTGGTACCACACCTCGTGTCCCATACCTTTGGCCCTGTGTCTGCTCCCAGTCCGGTCCCTGGTCCCACCCCTCTGGTTCTCACATGTCTGGTCCCACCTCTCTGGTTCTCACACATCTGGTCCCATCTCTGGTCCCACCACCCTGGTCCCACCCCTGGTCCAAGTCTGGCCCCAGCTTAGGTCCCATGTCCCTCGTTCCTCCTGGTCCTGTCTCTGGTCCCGCCTTGACCCACACCTTTGCTCCCATTTTGGTCCCATCCTTCCTGTCTGACACCTCTGGTCCCACATCTCTGGTCCCATGCCTCTGGTTGCACACGTCTGGTCCCACCTCTGGTCCTGCCCCCTCTGGTCCCCCCTCTCATCCCGCACCTCTAGTCCCACCTCTGTTCCCGTCACCATGTCCCATTTTCGGCCAACATTTTTGTCTCTCGTGTTTTTTTTTTTTTTTTTTTTTTTTTTTTTTTTTTTTCCACATTGCATTATGCTCCATATCCCTGTCTCATGGTGACTTCTTGCAGTTGATTTGTGCAGGAAAGGAGCTGGTGCCATTCTCACTCATGAGTGAACGAGCGGAGCCTTTTGGAGAATGAGAAGGGGAGAGATGCAAAGGGAAGCAGAAATGAGGGCCAGGAGGCTAAATTTCTGATGGAGGATTGCGCCACAACATGGGATGGTGATTGCCGCAGAGATCAGACCACTAGATTTTTGCACAGAGATCGCAGCTGTGATTCAATTGAGCAGGAATTGAAGAAGAGTAGACCCATAAATGTCATCTTATCAGAGCAGGGGTCGAACAGAACTCTGAAGAGGACAGATGAACCTGTGACGAGCTGTGCGGCAGCAGTTTTCCTCTCTTGGAGATCACCAATCAGGTCCTGGAGAACGGATCAGAAACATGGTCACGGATCGGGTTGGGTTCTTTGCACCCTCGACAATGAATCATCGTTGTTTTTCTGTAATTTTGCCAACTGGATTGTGTAGCGGGGAACTTCCCTCACACCCTCCCCCCCACCACCCACCAACCCATGCCCATTAACAAAGGATTGGGGTTACTCAGGGTGCTGTTTAAGGGGATAGCAGCAGAAGAGGGTAAGTATGATGGGTTGTGAAGACAGAATGGAGGCATTTATTTCTTGATTTGAGCGGTGCTTGGGTAAGGGATAGAGGGGATGAGAGGAGGAGAGGAGAGGGTGAGGGTGGCGAGCTGAGCTGGCAAAGCATTGAGAACAACAGGAGGAGGTGGGTGCGGGTGGTTGCATCCAAGGAGAGAGGGGGGTTTGCCCCCATTTGGTACGTGTATGGTGATGTTACGTATGGCTGGACTAATGGAAGGCACAGTTGAAGAGGGATGGAGCTCTGGGGAGGGTGCAAAGGCTGGGGTGGTTACCTTGATTGTAAAGCACTTACCGAGTTCTCTGAAACCGGACATGGTGAAGAAGTTGTTTGCACACTATGGTGCTGTTGACGTTCGTCTCTGTTCAGCTTCTGGAAGGCTGCGAAACTGTGCCTTTGTCGACTTCAAGGATGGAGGCGAGGCAGCTCGAGCGGAACTGGCTCTCCACCGTCTCAAACTTGTGGACAAGGTTTTGGCCGTAGAGAAGGCAGAGCAGAGGAAACGCAAGGACGCACAAGAGCAGCAGCAGCAGCAGCAGCAGCAGCAGAAGCCAATGCCACCGCAGATGCCACTGCCTCTGCAGCTGCAACAGCAACAGCAGCAGAAACTAGAGCCTGCTAGTGGTCAGGCCCCGGGTGGGATGACGGCACCTCTAGTCCGGACCATAGCCATGGCAACAGATTTGGCTACAACGCCTGTGACTCTGCAGTCCGCCTCGAATGAGTTCACCCCTCGTAATAGCTTGAGCTTCTCTGGGACGGGACTGGGAATGGGAACGGCACTTACTCTAACCCCAGCTCTAGCTCCTGTAGTCTCGGCAACAGGGTTGGCTTCTGCTGCGGTGACTGTGCAGTCCCGTCCCAATGAGATCACGCCTCACAGCAGCTTAGGTCTCCCTGGCACGGGAATGGGAATGCGAATGGAGCTGACAGTTATGCAAGCCGCACCTTTGGCTTCCACAGCACTGGCGACCTCAGCAGCAAAGGACACTCGCACCGCTCTCCCCTGCACCAATGCCAAGACACCTGCGCAGCCGGCTTCAACGACACCTGATTCACGACCAAGGCCGCTGGCTTATCGGGGGGAGCCGATCGCTCCGTCACTCGGCGTCGACTACCCATCCGATCCGAGGCTCGAGTACGCTTATCCGCCCCCTGACATGAACATTCTGACAAACATCGTCAACGCGCTTGTGGCGGTGCCTCGGTTCTACACGCAGGTGCTCCATCTAATGAACAAGATGAATCTGCCGCCTCCCTTTCGGCCCGCGATGGCTCCGCCTCCTCTACCAGCGCAACCTTCTCCAGAAAAACGGCCGCCCGTGTCTGACAGTAGCAGCAGCAGCGAATCGGAGATGGGCTCGCAATCCGACGACGATGATGAGGATGAGAGTGATGCAGAAGGCAAAGAAGGTACCGCCCAGTTGACGGAAGAAATGAAGAGGCAGAGACGCAAAGAGAGGCGACGAGCAAAACGCGCTCGATTGGCCCTATCTGACCCTAAGGTTGTCACCGAACTCCCCAAGCCTGTCATTAAGAAACCTGGTATTAGGGGAAACAAGCCAATACTGGAGATAAAACTGAGCGCGAAGGGTCCAGCAGGTGTGGCGGAGAGGATGGCAGCGCAGGAGACATTGGCAAAGCAGAAGGCAGAGGAAGAAGATGCTGTTCGACGAGCAGCGATGAAGGCAGAACTCAGAGCAGGGAAAATTCCCTCGGAAGAGATACTCGCAAATCCTATGTTTAAGAATTATCAGCCAGGTGCGAAATCCAGAGTTCTTTATATCAAGAATCTTGCGAAGGATGTCGTGAGCGATGACCTGAAGCGGATTTACGAGGCATTCACAAAACCCGGAGAAGAGCTACTCATCAAACTTATGCAGGAAGGGCGGATGAAAGGTCAGGCTTTCGTCACCCTACCTTCGGAGGATGCTGCAGAGGAAGGATTAAGATGCAGCCATGGATATGTACTTAAGGAGAAAGCAATGATTGTTCAGTTTGGAAGGAGTCAGGTGCGAGATGCGCCCTCGTCATCTTCAGGGACCTGGCGGGAGCTGGGTGTCAGCTAGAGTAGCAGCAGCAGCAGCAATTCCATCTTCTGGTGCCGGAGCCCAGCCGATGATGCCCCCGAGAAGGCAAGCAGTCACAGGCTGAGCTATTATTAAGCCATACATTATCCCATCCACCTTCTTCCAATCTGCTCCACCCGGCGGGTGGGTGCAGCTCTTCATGCCTCAGACCCAATCAATGTCTGGGGCTCTGATTGGCGGCTGAATGCTGAATGATTTTGGAAAGCAGGCAACCTCGCAGAGCCTGTGCGACCACGGCCCGTCTCTTTGTGGGCCCTGATCGGCGGATGCCATTAGTTCTCTCACTGTGCAATATGTATATGTAGTAAAGGTCAATGACTTCACATGTATTCCTTGAACCTTCTAGATCAAGATTTTCTTGGTGTTTTGCTGCATGCACAGCCGAGCAGTGGGTGTGTTGGTGTGTTTGTGGGATGGCGGGTTTGAGTGGTGCAGGTGGGTTTTGCTTTGTAATTGTTGCTTGCCGGGCTTGTCTGGAGTGCACAGGAGGTCTTCTTTTTTTCTTTTTTTTGTGCAAGGCCTCTATCCCAGTAATGGTAAGAGAACCACCGGGATTGAGGCTTTGTCAACGGGCCGCTCCATCAATTGGTGGGGAGCATCACCTGCTGGAAACCGGGTCCAGCGTCCCATCACAGTCTGTCCTGTATTCCTATAACTGAGGCCCAAGGCCGGGGCCCAGCCAGGGCCTCTGGGGGACACCAGTGGTCCCTGTCTGCTCCCCGCCCCACCTTCCAACAGGCTCCTGAGGATAACTCTCCAACATAAGAGAAGTAGCGATAATCACGTTGGACGTGTGCAGGAGGCCTTGAAGCTCACATCAGGCTTGACTGGGTGTTGCTGGTTGCGGGAATTGTCAGCCTTCACATAAGGGCGGGTGGGAAGTGTTGTCACCAACTGGTCAGGCTTTGCTTCAGGAGAACTTGTTAAGTGGGTGGATGGATGGATGGGTGCCTTCCTTGTTTTAAATTTTAAATGCTTTTTTTTAATTTTGAGTCTTTTTCTTAGCCAATCTTTTCTTATAATAGCTGGAAAGTTGGTCCAGTGTTTCTTACAACAAGCCTCACTGATGCATGCCTGTCGGCCATGCAAGTCCAAAGATCACCAATATGAGGAAGAGATGCAGAATGACACTCAAATGAAATAGGACTGACTGACAATGCAGCAAACTGTCAAGGTGGCACAGATCTAATCTCACACTAGCGGGGAGGGATCCAAGGATTAAACAACGTCCCCGCTTCAATCATGCATGGACTAAGGTGGAGGAAGATGAAAAAAGTAGTAGTAGTAGTAGTAGAAGTCGTAGCAGTAGTAGTGATAGTAGTAGTAGTAGTAGTAGTAGTAGTAGACGAAGAAGAAGAAGAAGAAGAACACACAATGTATGTCAGTGCCAAATGATAACACTCTCTTCCACCTCTCGCTCTCTCCTCAACCTCCAACACCCTCCACGATGAGTCTCGGATCTCGAACTAGGAAGCTGGACTCCCATAACAATAATGCCAAGTCTTCTCTCTCTCTCTCTCTCTCTCTCTCTCTCTCTCTCTCTCTCTCTCTCTCTCTATATATATCTATATATATATATATATATATAGATATAGATATATCTGTGTGTGTGTGTGTGTGTGCGTGTGTGTGTGTGTGTGTGTGTGTGAAGAAGAAGGTGGCATACACTAATCCCCCACGGGCCCCTTAGGGCCAGCATTGGCCAAGTTTCAGGTCCTGAGCCACAAAGACAGCATTTTCGCAGTTCCCTGGGCCACGGCCAGGTTGGTTAGATTGGGTGTTGGGTGTGCTTTTTGGTGTGCTCTATATTTGTCTGTTCCAGGTTTTGTCCGGCCTGGGATGTGTCATTTGGACCTTTCGCAGGTCTGGCCCTGTTTTTCATTTCCAGCGGTGGGCCTGTGTTTTTGGGCTGAACCGTTTTTCTGAGATTCAGCCCTGTTTGTCCTTCTGCAGGATGGCCTGGATGTCGGTTGGACCCAGGCAGGCCACATTTTCGGCCCAGTTGCTGGACCGTCTCCACAGCGTTGATCGCTTCATAGATCTGGCGGCTCTGGATCGAGGCTGTACCCGGTTTCAGTAGGCCCTGTGCTATATCTAGTTGGGCCTAGTCTAGGTCGGCATGCAGTGTTTGGAGGTCACACTTTGGCATGGTGCAGCACTGAGGAGTAGCGCTAGGATTGGAACTAGAGAGCAGGAAGATTAGCAGAGCAGGAGATCAGCAGAGCGCTGGGTTGGAGAGGACTCACTTGACGCGGCATCACTGGATCTCCATCGCTGGCCACAGACAGCCCTTCCACCTACAGCACGGAAAGCACTTCATCTTTCGCTGGTCAATATCTGGTTGGTTGAGAGAGAGAGAGAGAGAGAGAGAGAGAGAGAGAGAGAGAGAGAGAGAGAGAGAGAGAGAGATTAGGAACTTCGCACCGTGTTGAGTGCTCTGTCTTGTTTTCTTTCTTCTTTCTCTGGTTTAGCTATACGTTCGGCGGGTTGGCCCTGAAGGTAGTATGCCATAGTAAGCTGGCAGGTTTGACAGGCGTTCCCGTAGTAGCTGGCCAGGGGAGTTTGGTTGGCAGTCGGATGCTTGTTGATTTTCTCCTCCCATCTTGTTTTGTAGTAGATCGGGGATTTTTTCTGGTTTTCATACCCTAGTATTTTCATGACCTTTCGAATATCAGTTTGGTCTTCCCTTACCACCCAGCCTCACAATTTCCACTTTTGCTTCCTCTTCATTGTCTGCAGTAACCTTCATCGTCCTATTGCTATTCCCTCAACGAGGAGGGTTAGTTAACTTAGGTTAGATTGTGGGTTATGCAAGCCTTCGCTCTTAGCTTTGTTTCTGTTTTCCAATGGTTTGTATCTTCGCTTCACAAGTGCTGGATTTGCCATATCCCCCCCCCATTTCTTGTCTGTCTTGGTTAGCTTTAGGGTCTCCCCTTACCCATCCTTGATCCATGGGTTGCCAGAGATGGTTTTTTGCCTTAGGACTTCATCCTGCCTCTTGGGTCCAACCCAGTGTTTGTTGAAACCTCAGAAAAGGCCTGACAAGTTTGGTGGCAAGTTCAGTGGGGTTAGTTCCCTGATCTGTTTGAGGGCTACCTTCTTCCCCCAAACATAACGCATATGCGTTGTAAACGAATACAACGCATAGGGTGTGTTCTATTCGAATACAACACATATGTGTTCTATTCGAATAGCCCTAAATTTTGAATACAATATATGCGTTGTATTCGACAAAGCGTATGCGTTGTATTCGACTTGTTTTCAAATTTTGAAACTCAAATACAACGCATATGCGTTATGTTCGAGGGAAGAAGGTAGCTCTATCCAAGGGAGTTACCCTGGATGGTTAGTTTGGTGATCCGCTTAATGTGTTGCGCTTGTACCTGTCGAGCTGGATCTAGGATCTCCAGCCTTCCCCCTGTGTAACTACTTGTCATGCCACTCTCTGGATGAAGTGCGTTTATTCCTGGATTACCTGTTTGTAGAAAGTCAAGCGCTCTTCTCCTGATTTGTTGTTGGAAGGCTGTAGTTGGGACCCAGATTCTTTTTACATACCCCGTTATTGCCAGGATTGAAGTGTGTACTCCTTGCCAATCGTGCATCATATTGATTAGTGAGGAAAGAAGAGCTCCCGCAGCCGTCGCATGATACCCTTTTGGATTTCAGCTGATTTCGAGGAACTTGGGTGGAGAGAAGGGATTTGCCTATTATATTCCTCGTGGTTTGATATATCATATGTAGGTGGTGAATTCTCCGCTAGCCACCACCCTACCATCGCCGACCAGTTTACTTTCATTTAAGAGGCTGATTGAATTTTTGGATTACTGTTGCTAGTGCTTGGAAGGTAGTGTTAGAAGCTCTAATGAGTATGGTCAAGTCATCGGCAAACAAGAGTGTTGTTGGAGGATGTACTAGGTTATGTCCCGTTCCGTCCTTTAGAATTTCAAATCTTATAATGGACATGTTTTTTTATGAGGAAAAAAAAAAAAAAAAACACTTGCTTTCATCACAAAGAGAAAGATGCGGGCATCTAATGGGTCCTCCGGTCTCACCAGCATTGTCATTCTGTAAGGGTTGGAGAGGAAACCATTTACCTGCACAATTCTTTGTGCATCCTTGTGTAAAGTCCTCGTCCACGTGTGAGGTTAAACCACCAGTACTTCCTAGAGTCGTGCCCGTTAACGTGCCACGATTTTAGGAAACGTACGGGCCACTACAGGAGCGCCCAAATTCATTTGACTATAAATGTTCCTACTCTATTGTTTTCCGTGGCCGATAGTTGGGTCAAGTACTGGTGGTTTAAGACATATTCTCATTTTGTTCCTTGCAGGTCTGCACGAAGTCTCAGTTAACCTGCTCATGTCTTTTTCAAAGTTGAAAAACAAGATTGTCATTGCAAGTTTTCTCTCGTTAATTAACTTGGTTGATTCACATAGTGTCATCATAATAAAGCCTGTTGATCTGGATGAAAACAGTTCCATGTGAGTTTGTTTATTCTGGAGGCCAAGAGTTTCTCTATGATTTTGTTTGCTATGTTTTGTAGAGAAATTGTATCTTCTTTGTCCTGGTTCTTGTACAGTAGGCTACCGCCCCAATGCTTTAGGTATGGCTGGAGATACTCTTCTATACATGCTCTGTTGGGAGTGTATAAGATAAAACAACCATTTTGTTAAAACTGATTTTTTTTTAAAAGAAATTGGGCTTCTAATTTCATCAATAGGACTGTTGATACTCGGACATCCTTGGGAAGTCACACCGTATGGTGTACATATTTTCCTCTTTTGTGAGTTGTTTTTAAGACCTTCGGATGTTTTTGGACGGTACTTTACATAGGGGCGCATCAAATGGTATGGCTTCCTTAGGATGCTATACGATCAATGGTCCGATGTCGCGGAGATATAAAAATGTTAAAAATATTGGGTGTTTTTTATGAGCACCATGCCATCTATAATTCTTTTGCTAGCCTGTGTTTTTAGATATCTAGTTAGGTTCCATATGTTTTAAGGCATATGGAGTTCTGTTAGTGTGATCATGTTTTTTAAATTCGTCAATAGGCTTTATGAATGAAGATATTCGTACATGAACTGATAATTTTTCCCTACACTCGGTATGTTGTTGGTTCTCCCCACCGGTGTTTTGTTGGTGTATAAGCCTAGAGGTTGACTGTTATATGTGTTAGTTGTATAGTTTTGAAAGTTTGTCTCCCTTCTGCATTAATTAGACTTTTTATCGTGGCGTTTACTAAGTTCAATTTAATTTTTTGAGTAAACAAATTTCGACATTTCCCATATGATTTTTATTCTGTTTTTTTGAAGTTCGATTTGTTTTTTTGTAAAAGAAACAAAACAAATCAATTTTCACAAAAAAAAAAAAAAAAAAAAAAAAAATTGTGACTTATTTTTTAAGGCGTAACTTTGTCCATTTTGCCAATTCGTCCTTGGATCGTTGCAGACTTCAGTGAACAATTTTGAATTTGTGTTGTGTTGTAGGTTAAACCATTAGTACCTTTCCCTACTTGAAAAGAAATACGCAGCTCGTTCACAACTTTTAACTTTTGGGAGTCGAGATGCGAGGTCAAAATGGTTGGTGGTGACAATCAAAATGAGGCATGCATTGATTCCTTTTTTTCGGCGTACGGGGCATTTCCAGGCTTAACTTCAATAGGTGGGCGAGGTATAGGTGGTTTAAATTTCGCTATTTTCATAGCCTAATTTAGCATTTATTTTTATTTTTTTTTTTGCTCATCAGACTCTGATCCTAAGGTAAAAGTTGTTCACGTTATTGTTTTGCATAACATAGTTGTTTTTCATATGTGTTTGATTTTTTTCTTATTATTATTTTTTTGGGGACCTACTTTGACCCTTGCACGATCGGACCGCTCGGGCAAACAAGGTGACCAAAGCGGTTGGGCTGGTAGCCTAGACACTTGGCCATTTTTTATATATTTAAGACTGAAAGTTGATTGAAACACAACTATGGTCATTGAGTGTTTTATGTGGTTGAACGAGGTTACCGACGTTTGTATGATATACAAGAACAATGTTCCAGATTATACAGTTCATTACCTACTAACATGCACTGAGACGACTTAGGTCTGGGATATGATCTAGAGCTTGTAGTTACCTCTGTTGCTTCCTAACAACCCATTACTCCTTTGATTTTTTATTTTTTTTTCTGCCCCTCTAGAGGTGAACTTTATTAGAATTATGAATTTTTTGAGTTTCTCTTGCTCTGACACAACTAACAAACATAAACTTAACAATGGTTAAGTACACTCATTTTTTAATTATGACATCACCATGTCGGCGAACTTCCTACAAATAAGAAAAAACTCTCTTTACACAAATTATATAGTCATCACAATACCTTATATATTTTGGTGTATATTTTATAACTCATCCACCAAACGTTCCACACCTCCAATTTAATTGTTGGTCTACACATTGTGTAGTATAATCCCGACATAACAAAGTTTACTGGAAATAAGCACCTTTTGCAATACTTCAAGTGATTTCAATTGTAGGTTACTCAAAACTATTTTATTTAGGGTACGTTTCCTTTCGGGTTTCTTTAGCACATCATATCACATTTTCTTCACAGGTAATATCACACTTTCTTCATAGACAATGGTGCGAGCAAGTGCTTTCGCAAGAGTGTTCACGTAGTCCCCCTTCTTAAGACTTTTGCGATAACTAACAATTTTTTGTTTTCTTTCACCACGTTTTCTGCATGCTCCAATAGCAAAAGTCAACTTCAAATACGAGTATTTACTAATGAACTTTGTATCATTGCAATTGTAATCACTTAGTGCATCGCAACAGTTTGATGTTGGGTAAAGGTTGACCCCCTGGCAACACTAGATGATCCTAATTAGTCAAAATGATATTAAACCCCTACGTCTACCTTATTATTTCAATTACTTTTTTTATCATATGAAGAGTTAGCTTTTCAGGGCGCCTCGCCCAAGTACAGACCCGTCCGGAGTACCTCGGACATGCAGAAAGAGAGCGGGAAGGAGGAAAGAGGGAGGAGTGCCACGTCAGAGGAGGGAGGGAGGAGGG
>BFEA01000571.1:506165-523598 GCA_003427395.1 Chara braunii
AAAAAAAAAAAAAAAAAAAAAAAAAAAAAAAAAACTTTACCTCGAACCTTCATCGAGATGGCTCCACGACAGTCTTCATCAAGGAAGGGGAATGCAAGGTCAACGACAGTGCAGCATCAGGGTGATGACAATGACGTGGCGCAACGGCAGGGCAACGACGATGGCACACCGACAATGGGTAACGGTTGGTGCGTGGCGGAGGGCGGCGGTCGAAGCTCGGGTATGTGTGGGCAAAAAACAAACCAGGATTCAAATTCGAATCTGGGACGTCGAGTGTCGTTAATCGTCGTCGATGGACCTAGATAAAATTATAACAAAAAATTTAAAAGGGACATATCGACCCCCCCAAAATGATGCGTCGGCTGCCAAATTTTATTTTTGGCCTATGGGTCAAAGAGCGGCAAAGCCGTAATTTTTTTTTTCCACCGTTTTGGTGTCGACGTTGAGGGCGTCTGGGTGCCTGACCGGGGGGGGGTCGCATGGTCGGGCGGCCTGAGTGCCATTCCGGGCGACCGGTCGGGAAAGCAAGGTGAATAGCGATTTCAATTTGAGATTGTACATTCGAACTTGAGAAGTTAACAAAAGTGTTTATGCTTATGTGAATTCAAAGGATTTTCTTGTTCATTAAAAATGTATAATATGATATAAGGGTTTTTGTCGCAAAGCGCTGGCATATATTATATCAAGTGCCTAAAAACGTGCATGCAAAACAAATGAGTCCGAATACGTTTCCATATAAACTTAAAAGCTATATTTTTATAAGTTGTGTGTCATTCAGTAAAATCATTAAAAGCAACGAGGAGATGTTAAATGAAGATAAAACATTGACTTCAATATCTTTAAATCATTTATTAGTGATCAGAGACTTGTTGCTCACCCTGCGTAAACGAAAGAAAACCTTAAATGAGTGAGAAAGTTGCATATGAAACACGTGGTAATTGTTACAAATATGGTTGTGGTCGACCCTGTAAACATCATTGCAACTTCGACCAACTGATTTAAGTGCATATAAGGATGAACCCACTATTGTCAGTCAATGGTTAGAAGAGGAGCACATATTGGGAAAAAAAATTCGAATAGAAGAGTATCAGAAAAAAACACACGAAATGAAGGAGAAAAAGTAGTAATAGAAAAAAAAGAAAAAGAAGGAGAAAAAACGAAGAAGACGAAGAAAAAAAAACTTACCTCGAATCTTCTACGGGATGGCACTACAACAGTTTTCATCGAGGAAGGGGAAGGCGTGGTCAATGACAGTGTGGTAGCAGGGCGATGGCATGGCGGCAAGGCGACGACAATGGCATAACGACAATGAACAACGGTTGGTGTATGGCGTAGGGTGGAGGGCGGTGGTCGAAGGGCAGGCATGCGCAGGGCAGAAAGGCTCAGGATTTTAATTTGATCTGGGACTTTGCATGCTGTCAATCGTCGTCAATCGACGACCTATATTTAAAAAAAAACTTATGAAAGGGGCTTACCGTACCCCAAAAAATGATGCGTCGGCTGCCAAATTTTATTTTTGGTTTACGGGCCAAAGAGCGGCAACGCCGTAATTTTTATTTGTCGTCATTTTGGTGTCAGTGCTGAGGGCGTCCCAAGTGTTTTTCCAGGCAATCGGGAAGGTCGCATGGTCGGGCGGCTCGAGTGCTATTCTAGGCGATCAGTCGGGAAAGCTAGACAAAAAGTGATTCTAGTTCGGGATTGTACATCCAAGCTTAAAAACTTTACAAAAATATTTATGCTTCTATGAATTCAAACAATCTTCTTAAGGTTTTTTGTCACAAGGCTCTGACATATATTATATCAAGTGCATGCAAAAGAAATGAGTTCGAATTTTTTCATATCAACTTAAAAATTTAAAAGCTATATTTTTAAAGTTTGTGTATCATTAAGTAAAATCATTAAAAGCAATGAAAAAATGTTCAATGAAGATAAGACATCGACTTCAATATTCCTAAATGATTTGCTAGTGATCAAAAACTTGTTGCCCACCCTACATAGAAGAAAAAACCTCAAATGATTGTTCGAAATGTGGTTGTGGTCGGTCATGTAAACACCACCGCAACTCCGACCAACCCATTTAAGTGCATATAAGCGTGAACCCACTATCATCAGTCAATGGTTAGAAGACGAGCGCATATTGGAAGATATTTTTCAGATAGAAGAGTCTTAATTTTCTTAAAAAGGAAGACCTTCTATATAAATATTGACATTTAATGGAACAGGTAACTCACTTAAGCACTTAAGTGCATGTGGATTCAGACACAGGTCAAAGGAAAATCTATAAGAGGTAGGATTGATCAAATGCATCAATCTCATACCGTTCAGACGATTAGTTTTATCTTGTAACTCTAGTGCACACCTAAAAACATTTGGATAAATTCAAGTAGATCCAAAAGTATTATTCTTTTGTATCACTTGTATTAAAATTTATACACTCCGTCAATCCATCTTAGTCTATCCAGGACGTACTTTGCATTTCTTTATGTCAATTTTCTTGTATTGAAGTCTTAACGCTTTTTCACATTTTTACCAACTCTCACAAAGATAAAACATATCATTCGCATCATAATACATCTCCACTTTTCTCTGTTATTTCAAGATCCTTATTTTATTTCGAATGTAGTTAATAAGTAAACCAGTCTTATCTTAAAGTTGGAACAGACTCTTCTACTACTATGTTGAGTGTACATTTTCGATATGTCTTCCTGAACGTTTAACTTTATTGCAATGGGAAGGATCTTCGCTTCCTTTGTTACCATAGATGTGAAACTATTGCTCTAACAATTAATCACAACATCGACAACGAATGAGAACATAATTGGGCATCCTGCATCATCAATTATATGGCACTCCGCCTTAAGTTCAACCAACAATTGACAACTTATGAAGGTACACGTGCTTAAATAATGGTGTTATCTTCAACGAATGTTTCGCTAAAACTGTTATGTTGGTTGATTTATCAGTTTTGCCGCTATCTGTTTTTTCGGAACATTTTTGGATCTCCAAACATGAGGGTCTCCGATCTTTCGGACCGGTTAGAAGGTGCGAACATCTCCGGACTGTCACACGTGGTTAAAAGGGAACCCCATTTTTCAACCCTAGTTAACCCCCGTAACCCTGAAAAGTGCATTGAATATCAATTTTTTTAGGGTTTTTTTTTTTTTTTTTTTTTTTTTTTTTTNTTTTTTTTGTCCAGTTTTATTTTTTGTCAAGGTCTGTGTGTGCCAAGTTTCGTGTTTGTTGGGGTCTTGGAGTTGACTGTTTTGGGTAGCCCTGAAAAATCCTGAAAATCTTGAAAACTGAAAAGAGTGAATTTTGCATAAAAACACATCTTTGCCTTGCTGTTTTATAGGTTTTTTAAGTTTTTTTTCAATTTTTTTTTGTAAATAGTTAGTATGATGTCCACTCTATAAATTGCTGGCAAGTTAAGTTAAAATAACCGTTTGGTTTTGTTATAAAATGGCCGACTTGGTCTGAACATTGAGGTTTCCGTTAAGCGTCTCTCCGGACTGTAAAAAAAAAAAAAAAACGTTTATGCATAATAATAATCAAAACTATTTTTTGCCTCAGAATCATGTCGGATTTCCCAACCAAACTTGAGTTAGAAATAAAAAGTCATTATATATATATATTAATAATTAAAAAGAGGAGTACATATTCTCATACATATGTTCGCCACATATGATAGTATATACTCCAACCTTGTGTATATCTATACGGTGTTACATAGCGATATTATATTTATTATTAATTTATTATATTCCTTACAGACTTCGGTTATAAAGAGTGTAGACTTCAGTTAAAAAAAAAAAAAAAAATCACAATGCTTCATACTTTATAAACAGACTTGCATTTGTATAATAGTTATGCAAATGGAGGGTTATTGTTAGAGTGTGAACTAAGCTCAACTAAGTTGAACTAACTGAAGTTTATACTTTGAAAATGAGGTTGTATATTACAGTTATAACACTGTTATACTATAATTGTAATACACTCTGTAAGAAAAACCGATTGTTCACGGTGTTTCATACTTCATAAACAAACTTGCATGTGTATAATATTTATACAAATGCAGTCTGTTGTTGGAGTGTGAGTTCAACTAAGTTGAAGTAACTGAATTTTTTACTTTGTTAACAAGTTTGTATATTACAGTTACAATAATGAAGTCTGTACTTTGTAAATTAATTAATATATGATAATTATAACACTGCTATATTATAACTGTAATACACTTTGCAAAAAAATGGAGCCCGCATACAGTCTCGTTAACCCACTCCTCGACGAAAACAAAACATAAAAAAACCCTAAAACTGATTCGGGGATTCGAATCCTCAATGGGGAAAAGTCATGAACCTTTTTTGTTGCCCTTGAAATTTGGCAGATCCAAACCTCCCGGATGGGACGTGTAGACTCCGAACCAAACCCCGATCGTCTGGACGGTGGTACGGATGTTCGGATCGTAAACATGGTTTATACTACGAGCCTATCTTGCTCATCTGCACGTTTTTGGATTCGAACTTGAGGCTATACGCCTCGGTCCTGCACGCCTTCACTACGGGCTGTGAGCCCGTGTCCTCGCGGTATATCAGTATCGTTTCAGTTTTAACGGATATCCTGAAGGACCTAAGTAGCCATTCCGGATATACGGCGACCACCAGACAACGCGGTTTATTGGGCTGGATATAACCGGAAATACTATTTCCAAAATATGCGCAGGCTTGGTTTCACATTTTGGGGGCACTGGGGGTTTTAAAATAAAATAAAATAAAATAGGGATAATTTGCAAAATACCCCCACAAGTTGAAATATATGCCAGAATGCCCTTGAAACATGTGGGTAGAGCGGAATACCCTTTTGGGCCGAAATCTTTGTGTTGTGCCCCTGTCAGGCGGGTGTGCAATTTTGCAATCTGGATCTCCAAGTTTGGGCCTTGGCCTTTTGCAATAGCGCCTAGGAGAAGTTGGTAAGTATTGGGGCATTTGGCAAAGTTGGACGGTACCCGGTAGGGGTATATTGCAAAGATGGAGGTCCAACTGACGTTAGGGGCATTTCACAAAATATATTTTTTGTCAGAGGGGCATTCCACATCTTTTAGAGGCATTTTGGCATATATCTCAACTTCTGGGGGTATTTTGCAAATTATCCCAATAAAATAAAATAAAATAAAACAATATATTTATTTATTTATTATTATTATTAGGGATAATTTGCAAAATACCTCGATAAGTTGAGATATGTGCCAAAATGCCCCTGAAAGATGTGGGTAGAGCGGACTGCCCCTCTCACAAAACGAAAAATTTGTGAAATGCCCCGGTTGGAACCCCCATCTTTGTGATATACCCCTACCGGGTACCATCCAACTTTGCAAAATACCCGGAGCTTGCCAACTTTCCTAAGGCCCAGTTGCAAAAGGCCAAGGACCTGACAGGGGCATAACACAAAGTTTGCACAAACCGCAAGGTCCAGATTGCAAATTTGCACACCCACCTGACAGGGGCATAACACAAAGTTTTCGGCCCAAAAGGGCATTCCGCTCTGCCCACGCCTTTTAGGGGTATTTTGGCACAAATCTCAACTTATGGGGGTATTTCACAAATTATCCCTTATTATTATGAGTTTTTATTTATTATTATTATTATTATTTTTTGCTACCTTTTTTTTTTTTTTTTTTTTTTTTTTGGCCATGCTAATCTTCTCTGTATCGTTCCAATATTAACGGATTTTGAAAAAACAAAAAAAAAGAAGGCCCGATATGGGCCGTCAATCTCCGAAGATCAACGACCCAGATCGGGCCGTTTTTGAATTCGAAATCATGGGCCTACCGGGCGTGTTGCCGCGAGAAACCGCCTGCCCCCACCTCCCCACCACGAACGTCCGCTACCCCGCCACCCCGCCACCCCGCCACCCCGCTGCCCCGCTGTCCCGCTGCTCCGTTGCTTGACGAAGCACCCACGTCGCGCCGTGCAGCCGCCGCCAGTGCAAGGGGAGAGGCACAGCCATTGTCAGCAACCAAGGAGGATCCATGGCCAAAATCTGCCGTCCAGGTATGTGAACTGCTACGCCTCGAAACAACCGTCCCTGACCCACCCTCCACCACCTCCTCTTCTTCTTTGTCTTCCTCTAATCTTCCTCTTTTTTCCTTTCTTTTTCTTCTTCTTGTCTTTCTTCCCTGTCTTCCTCTAATCTTCCTCTTTTTTCCTTTCTTTTTCTTCTTCTTGTCTTTCTTCTTCTTCTTCGCTATTTTCTTCTTCGACATTTTTCTCCATATCCCCCTCCTAGTTCTCTCTGTTTCTTCTTCTTCTTCTTCTTCTTCTTCTTCTAAGTTCTTGAGTTGAAGATCGAACATGACTTTGAGGGTAGGCACAGGTCTCGTGCGGAAAAAAAAACAGAGAGAGAGAGAGAGAGAGAGAGAGAGAGAGAGAGAGAGAGAGAGAGAGAGAGAGAGAGAGAGAGAGAGAGAGAGAGAGAGAGANGAGAGAGAGAGAGAGAGAGAGAGAGAGAGAGAGAGAGAGAGAGAGAGAGAGAGAGAGAGAGAGAGAGAGAGAGAGAGAGAGGGAAGGAGGAGAGAACGATTGCCGGGCGGGGGAGGAGGAGGCAGCAGCAGCAGCGGCAGCAGCAGAAGAAGAAGAATAGTGGAAACAGTGGCCAACTGCCTTACGTACACGCTTCGAAAGCTCATCAATACATAGCCACGGATACTCATCTCAGTTCACGCGCACAAAAGAAGAAGAAGAAGAAGAAGAAGAAGAAGAAGAAGAAGGGGAGCAGGAAGAAGGGACGGGCGAGGAGTTGAGGAGGGTCGAATGACGGCCGGCCTGGGGTTGTCGGTCTCGGGAGGAGCGGTGGCGGTGTTTTGTAAACTTTGTTTTGCGTTTTTTAATCAATCAATCAATCAATCAATCCGGCGACAAAGATAGCCATTTGGTCTATCCTCGTTGGCCGATTGATTGATTGATTGATTAGTGAAAGACAAAAAAAAATCTGCCGCAAAGATAGGGACGAAATGCCGATTATTCAATTAATCAATCAGTCAAAACAATCAACCCCAGGCCGCCCTCAGTCGCGCGCGGGTGGAGGAAGGACGCGCGGGAGCGGAGGGCGGAGAGAAGGGGGAGGACGGGCGGGAGGGGAGGGCCGCGCGGGAGGGGAGAGTGAAGAGAAGGGGGAGGGGGGATCAGGCGGAGGGAACAGTAGTGGGGAACGATTACGTCGGGAGAGGAAGAAGAAGAAGAAGAAGAAGGTGATCCCTTAGGCAGGGTCGGCCTTTTTTCTTTTTGTTTTCATGTCTTCTATGTTCTAAACAGGCTGCGTCCGTCAGGATGTGGAGGATCGGGGGAAAGAGGGGAGAGTGATGGCGGGGGGGGGGGGGGGGACGAAGAAGAAGCCGAAGATGAAGAAGAAACGGCGGCAGTGTTGTTTCAAATTTTGTTGTTCTTTTTTTTGTTTTTTCAATCAATCAATAAATCGATCAATCGGCCGGCAAAGATAGACATTCGGTGTAGCGCGGCCGATTGCTTGCTTGCTTGCTTGCTTGATTGATTGATTGAGTGATTGAGTGATTGAGTGATTGATTGATGGCAAAAAGAACAAAAACATTTGGCCGCAAAAGATCGACGAAATGTCCGTCTTTCTATGAGGCAATCTCACAATCGGCCGCTAAGATCGGCAAAACGTCGGTCTTTGCGACCGATTGATTGATTGAAAAAAAAATCAACAAAAAGACAAAAAAGCATCGCCCCCGCTCCTCCCCGACCACCGACAACCCTAGGCCGGCCCCCATTCGCACATGGGGGTAAGGACGCGTGGGAGGGGAGGCCGGAGAGAAGGGGGAGGACGGGGGGAGGGGAGTGTAGAGAGAAGGGGGAGGACCGGCGGGAGGGGAGGGTAGAGAGAAGGTGGAGGGAGGATCAAGGGGAGGGAACGGGAGCGAGGAACGATTACGGGGTGAGAGGAAGAAGTGGAAGAAGATGGAGGAGGTTGTGCACGTAGGATTCGATTCTTAGCTGCGTAGCAACCATCAGTGAGGTCGTACATTGCTTGGTGGCCACGTCAACGGCCTGTGTGTGTGACCGGGTGTGAGTGTGAGATTGTGACAGGGTACAAAACAAAAAGATGAAGAAGAAGAAGACCAGAAAGAATGGGGTGCAGTGGCAGTGTTTTTCTCTTTTGTTTTTGTCAATCAATCAATCAATCAATCCATCAATCCATCAATTCATCAATCCATCCATCCATCAATCAATCAATCAACCAATCAAACGGATTGATTGATTGATTGATGACCAACAGGGAGGGAGGGTGCGGCGCACACTCCCTGTTGGCCCCGCGGGGCTGTTGTGTGGGCCGCACTGGCTGCCGTGGCGGAGTCGCAAATATCCAGGGGCGCACGTTCCAGTACAAGTTCATAGCTGCAGACTCCGAGTTGTTCTTTTTTTTTTTTTTTCCGCGACGACTGGCCCCACCTGCAGTTGGTTGGTGGGCTGTTTTTTTTTTTGTTTTTTTTTTTTTATATAGAAAAGAATACAAGTCTTTATAAAAGCCGGGAACCGGGCCCGGCGTCCCTTACAAAATTAGTTTTGTGCTTGGAGAACGAATCTTCTTCTTCTGCGGCTGCGCTTTGTTTCCATTCGCTCTGTTCATAGCAGCAGCAGCCCTTTTCAGCTATGAACTTGTATTTTCAACTGAAAAGGGCTGAACTTGTATTTCAGCTATGAACTTGTATTTTCAACTGAAAAGGGCAGCTATGAACTTGTATTTTCAACTGAAAAGGGCAGCTATGAACTTGTATTTTCAACTTGAACTTGTTCGAGGCCGGCGTGCCACTCATGTTCACTCATGTTCAAATACAAGTTCAAGTTCATAGCTGCGCGTTTTAGCGCGTTCGGATTCAATGCACAAAAGACAAAAAAGATATGGAGACTTACCTGTTCTCTCTCCCTCTGTCTGTCTCTCTCTCTCTCTCACACACACACAAAAAAAAAAGAAGACGAAGAAGAAGAAAAGTGGCAGTGTGTATTTCCATGTTCTAGCGGAAGATTCATTCCTCCCATGTTGCTCATCCTATCGATGGAAGTAGCCTCTCTCTATCTCTTTGCGCGCATGGCTGGATAGCAGTGTATATTTCCATATTCTACTGGAGGATTCGTTCCGAATTTGCTCATCCTATGGATGGAAGTGGCCTCTCTCTATCTCTCTGCTTGCATGGCTGGAAAACTCACTCTCTCTCTCTCTCACACACACACACACACCCACCCACCCACACACACAAGTGTAGTACTGTATATTTCCATGTTCTAGCGGAACGATTTTGCTCATCCTATCGATGGAAGTAGCGAGAGGCAGCCGTGGGGTTGGAGACTTACGTGCTGGCCGGTGCGTTGCTCATCCTATGGATGGAAAACTCTCTCTCTCTCCCTCACACACACACACACACCCCATTGTTTTGCTCATCCTATGGATGGGATGGAAGTACGATGAGGTCAGCGGCGAGGTTGGAGACTTACCTGTTCTCTCTCTCTCTCTCACACACACGCACACACGCACACAAAAAAAAGTGTGGCAGTGTATATTTCCATGTTCTGGCTGACGATTTATTCCGATTTGCTCATCCTACACACACACACACAGACCGACATTGCCACGCTTTACCAAATGAGCAAAATGGGATTGAATCTTCCGGTAGAACATGGAAGTATCCACTGCCACAACATGGAAATATACACTGCCAACGACCGAAAATGTGGTACTGTATATTTCCATGTTCTAGGGACAGATTCATTCCCATTTTGCTCATCCTGGAAAATTCTCTCTCTCTCTCTCTCTCTCTCTCTCTCTCTTTCTCTCTCTCTGGCAGCGACATTTCCATCTGACAGCTCCTTAGTACATACACCGGGATTTCTTTTCAATGTATCTGTCCGTGGCGGTGTATCTTCCTATGTTCTTGGGGAAGATTCCTTCTCATTCTGCACATTGGCAGGCTGCTCAGTCGATGCACACATGAAACTGTTAAATTGCAGACCTCATGTTCTAAACAAACACAGTCAATGTCGCCCGGGCCAGATAATGGCCGTGCCTGGGGTGGGGCTGGCGCTGGGCCGCGGCTTCACCACGGCGGGTTCATTTGTAATAATAATAATAATAATAATAATAATAATAATAATAATAATAATATAAGGAAACGACTTAAGCCCGAAGGTTTTCCATAGCCTTAACCTTCGCTTCACACGTCCGACTGACTGAGCATGGCTGTGACAGACTACGGTACTAAGCTCTATAGTAAAAAAAACGAAACATCCCAAATCTTAATAATTAAAATATAATACAATCATGTATTTAAAAAAAAAACAATATAATATAATAATATAATAATTTATAATGAATAATGTAATTGTGAAGATCTCTGTCCTCCGCAGGCCTCAAGTGGCCCCACTACCAACCTTGTGCCCACCCTAAGCGAAGGCCGGCCAGCTCATCTTCTTGAGGCCTCAATTGTGCCATTTCCAGGCCCTTGAGGCCTCAATTCACGCCAGACAGTTACCACATGCCAGTTTGTTACATGGGCCCTGCTTGCGGGCAACCGTGATTTCCGGAGCCTTCTAGGCTCATGCAGGCTCTATCTACGTGGAAGCGGGGCTTCCTGCCAATCCCGACGCAGAGAGCAAGTCAAGCCACGTCTGGCAGTTGGGCTCTCCTAACTGTTGTGGCCCCAGGCCCCTGTCTGAATTGGGCCTGGGCGCAGACACTTTGTGCAAATGTGAAGCTACTGGACACAGGGGCCTCCCAGTCCAGGCCGCCATTGGGCCAGGCCACTTTCTATATAGGAAAGTGCCTGGCATCGTCTGGCAGTTGGGCTCTCCTAACACTTGTGGTCCCGGGCCACTGGTTGAATCGGGCCTGGGCGCAGACACTTTGGGCAAATGTGAAGCTACTGGACACAGGGGCCTCCCAGTCCAGGCCGCCGTTGGGCCAGTCCACTTTCTATATTGGAAAGTGCCTGGCATCGAGGGAGACATTCGGGCACTTGCACGCAATGTGGTAGTGCGGTTGGGATGAGCGCTCGTGGCCGCTAGCAGTGAGGTGCTTGGGCGCATGGGGGTGCAGGGAAGAAGGTGGGCACTGCTAGAGGCAGCGCCAGTGCCCAGCCGTAGCCGGGCTTGGGGAAGAAGAAGCCAGTGGGGTACGGTGGTGGTCTTTGGTGGAGGAAGAGCTGTGGGGGGAAGACGAGGGTGAGCAGGGAGAGAGCGAGCGAGAGAGAGGGCGAGAGGGCATGGACCTGGTCGCCACGGAGGTCTGCATGGACGACATCTGCATGTACTTTGGTTGCTGCTGCTGACGTCATCTGGTTGTTTCGTCACTAGCATAGGCTAGGATAGGAGCTGTGTGATTGTAGTCTGGGCGCCGAGCGCCAAGAGGGAGAAGAAGCATTGGATACATTGTTGGCGGTGGCTACTGTAGGGAGGGATGACATTGACAATTGAGTTCTTTGCTTTGGGCTCCTTGGGTGTGATGATTGGAACATTTCTGCTTTCTGGACAGCTCACGACTATCTGGCTTTCAATGTGATGTTGCAATTTGGAATTCTGTCATTTTGCTGTTGCTCATTTTCCTTGCATCATCATCATCATAATGAAATAATATAATAAAAGTAAAAGTAAAATAAAATAATAATAATAATAATAAGTTAATAAAACAATAATAATAATAATAAGAAGAAGAAAAAGAAAGGAATATACTAATATAGTAATACTCCTTTGGGCATTTAACTTTTGACATTCCTGGGCACAATTTCAGCGTTTTTCAAACAAAAATCGTCAGGTCGTACTGGTAGGAGAAGAAGAAAGACTGTCCGGCAAAGACAGTGACCGCATGAGAATGGAGAAGACGAGAGATGCACCCAGATCAGCACTCCGTTACGCACACAAAGATAATGAGCAATCGATTCAAATTGAAAACCAACATTACAAAAACCCGCGTAACCCCTCGATGCGTTTCTCTACCCCGTGATGTAGACTCTTCGGGAGGATTCAAATCCGATCGAACCCATCAAAAGCAGTGAGGCCATTCCTAATGCCTTGCCCCTTATATACTATCCCACACACACTCTTCCCCAGCAAAACCCCTCGCCCCTCTCATCAAACACCAGTTGCCTCCCTACTACCGAGTCGAAGATGCAGCACCTGATACGAAATCCGGTCATCTATAGCCGCAGGAAATCGAAGACAGAACGGCCAGAACCTAGGAGAGCGAGCCACGCTGCCGTATAGTACCTGCACAGACAAACACAGACAAGCACAGCACAAACAAGCAACAGGGAAGCCGCACCTGCAATCGCCAAAGTCTTCCAAGAGAGAACCAAGTAGAAGCGATGCCATATTCCAAACTGTCACTGAACTCCAGCAGAGCTTACAACCATCGCCCAGCCGGAAGTGCGGCGCCTCTGGTGGCAGAGCAGTGACTGAATGCACAATGGTCGCCTTCGATGAAAACTCTGAAGAAGATGAAGCCGAGAGCCAGCGTTCAAGCGGCGTAGCCACCATGGAGTGCAACCGTCATTGCACGATCACGAGTTGAGTACGAAAGGCATCGTGCCTCCAAGCGACAGAGTATATAGTATGACCATCCTGTGTCGAGCTGTACTGGGCACCATTAGATAGGCGGGAGAACAGAGGTTCCGAAGAAATCCCGACTGATACTGGCCGGCCCATAGAGTACCTGCATCAGATAAAGCTGGTACGCAACTGATACATGCTCGGTAAAAGTCGAGCAATGTAGATGGAGCCAAGGATCAGCAAAGTGATGATACGGACTCAAATGGACAATGCAGCATCATCGAAGCATCAACAAACAATGTACATCCATATACACACAAAAATAGCACAATGTAGCGCAGCGGAGGACTCAAAGATATGACCTGACCTGTCAGATACTGATGCGACTCAACCCATCACACACCACACATGTGAGAGAGGAGGGAGGGACCGCACACATGGACAAAAGGTCCCTCCTTGGACACACACATGGGGAGGTACCACGGATGAGGTGAGGGAGGAGGAGCAAGACGAAGATGGAGATGAGGGAGAAGACCAAGATCGCAATAGCGGGGTCCAAAAATAGTCTCCCTGCGGAATGTCCAATCAATGTCTGCTGCTAATGTCGAATCAGATCCTGGGCCTCATAGCCCGACATAACCTCTGCGTGTAACCTCTCTCTCTCTCTCCCTCTCTGGAAGAAGAAGAAGAAGAAGAAGAAGAAGAAGAGGAAGAGGAAGAAGAAGAAGGAGAAGTGGAGGGCGAGAACAGGAAGAAAACGAAGATGTCGTCCTCTCTGCTGTCTCACCTGCAGGTAACTGCCGCCATGTACTAACGAGCGCCATGCTCCTCTGTGCTGTAGGTCACTGGCGCAGGTACCAGCTATGGCGCCCAGGTAAGCTGCTCGCTCCTCACAGGTATGGCCACCGCGTCCCAACCTCGCTCTCCCTCTGCACCTCTACCTCTAGTCCTAGCGCAGCGCTGTATTGCGCGCTGCTCGAGCAGCGTGTCGCTCAGAAGTGAGCGACTCGAACTGTGTCCAGAACTGGACTGGCCCAGCTATCTATAGCGCTAGGCCTGGCTGGTGTGCCCGTGGCCTGCAATCTGGGCCGCAAGATTGTGAGCCCGATCCACGGCCCAGGTTGCAGAAAAAAGTCCTGCTCCTCTGGTCCTGGCCTTAAACAGCCTGCCTGGGTCCCTACCGGACATCCAGGCCCGCCCTGCTGATGCAGCAGGGAATGTCCGCTACCGGACGAAACTGAACCTCGCCCAAAAGGGCCCAATCGTGAACCTGCCTGAAGGAGGGGTGCTAAACGTGGCCTAGGTCCGAACAAGCCACCAGTCTGTTCAGACATCTGCAAGTTTGAAATGACGTCCTGAAGAAGACAAAAATAGAACAGACAATGAGTCAGCAAAATAAATAAATAAATAGATAAATAAATAAATAAATAAATAAATAAATAAATAAATAAATAAATAAATAAATAAATGAATTTAATGAATGAATGAATATGCTGCCTCAAATCTGGGCCTGCGGCCTGAAAAGTGGCCATGGGCCTCCAGGTCGCGTGCCTGGGATGGGCATGCGGCCTGGGGCCTCTCAGCAATTGTCGGGCCCCCGAAATGGGCCCCTTGTGCAGCCACAGCACGCAACACCCCCCCCTCCTTATGAAGTCAAGCCGGGGCAAGGAAGAAGCTGACGATCCGATGGTGGAACCTGGACGCGAGTACGGTGTGGAGCTGACGGTGCCGGCTTGCCTTGCTGTTTGCGTTTGTAATGTGCGAGGACGTCGGGGGGCGTAGCCTGGAGTTCCCGCACGGGTCAACCAATGGTCAGCCTCATGGCTACAATAGGAAAAGTGTACCAAGTACTCCATCGGCTTGTTGCCGTAGCGCCGCTGCGAAATGATGTCGCCGACCTCCTGAAAACCATCCATGGAGGGTGGGTCGTGCGATCGTCGCCCGGAGAAGTCGTCGCGTTCCGCCGAAACGAAAACAGCTAACTTCGAACAATGAAAGACTGGGTATACGGGCAAGTGGGCGAGCACCTGAATTACAAACGAGGGTCCTTCGGGTGCGTCACCAGCGGGCGCTACAATCCGCAAAGGCCCCATCCATTTCGGGAGGAGCTTGCGAGAGATATCCTGCTCGAGGCTAACCTTCGCGGCGGAGACCCAAATGAGGTCGCCTGTGTGGAATGGGCAAGGGCGATGCAGGCGATTGGCTTGCCGGCTCATGCGCTGCTGCGTCTTCGACATCTGGTCCCGTGCCTTGAGAAGGAGCTCTTGCATTTGTCGAATGAAGACAAGGTGGTTGTCGGTGTTGGTCGCCCGTGGGATGATGGTGTCCAATGGCGACGTGACCGGTGAGCCATGCTCAAACTCAAAGGGCGACATCCCGATAGCTGGATAAATAGACGAGTTGTATGCCAACTCCCGCAACCGCTCGACCCAATCCTTTTGATCTGGCCGGATGAGTACGAAAGGCATCGTGCCTCCAAGCGACAGAGTATATAGTCTGGCCATCCTGTGTCGAGCTGTACTGGGTACCATTAGATAGGCGGGAAAACAGAGGTCCCATAGAAATCCCGACTGGTACCGGCCGGTCCATAGAGTGTCTGCCTCAGAAAAAGCTCGTACAAAACCGAGAGAGCCAACGGACAACTTACTGAGTACAGGTGGCACGAGCAAGACGAAGTACATCCTGGCCCTTGGCCGGTGGACCCCAGAAAAAAGGAAAAAAAAACGAAATCCACCGCAAATCGTAAATCCCCCAAAACTGGAAAATTGATGCTAAAAAAGGTCCCCTTCCATGATGCCAAAGTACCAAAAGCAAACCAATCTGAGACCCATACTGTTACATCTTCGACGCCACACGGGTCCTACCGGACCCGACTTAGGGCCAGAGGGACACAGCAAGGCCTAAAGGCACGGACTTGGGGTACAGCAGGCCGTAAAGGCCACAGCTTTGGACCAGACCCGACGGGCAGGCCCAAACGACATTACCGTTTGGGCCTGGCGGCGCTTTTGAGGCTGCCGCCCGCCAGTCTGATCTGAACCGTCGATCTTGACGGTTCAGGTCACGGCCAGGCCTCGCAGCATTGAGGCCGGCCTTTTTTCCACCGGTACAAAAGACCGGTCCAGCCTCAGTATGAGGCATCAAACACTGGGACGCTGCTCGAGCGCCAGTCGTATCGGTTCAGCAGCAGGAGCAGCGCCAGCGCTATTCTTAGCGCAGCAGCGGCGAGCAAGGAGCCAGGCAGCACCCATCAGCAGCGCGGCGGCCATAGCCGCCATCGACCTGCACTCGGATACAGCCTAAGCCAGGTACCAGGAGGCGAGGGGTTTCTTCCTCCCTCCACGGCCCCAGGCTCTCTCTCCTCCTCACCTCCTCCTCCTCTGCCATCTCTTCTTCTTCTTCATCTCTTCTTCTTCTCCTTCAGACTTCTTCTTCTTCTTCTTCTTCTTCAGACTTCATCTTCTTCTTCTTCAGACTGGAGACTTGATACTAGTTGGACAGAGATCAGTGTTGGACTTCGGTGGTAAGAGGCTGTGGCACTCACCGGATTCGAGACTTGGAGATTGTTGGGGTTGATACTCGGCGGCATCACAGATTGGACACCGGTTACATTAGGACTCTGTATCTCCGACATTGGTGACTTATTGTCCAGGACATTTTGATCTTGTTCGATGGCATTTTGGACTACCATATCGGTGACCTACTGGATTCTATCTCGGTGACATCTGGTGCTACCTACATCTCCCACCTCCTTCGTCTCTCCTCCCACCTCTCATCTGTGTATGTTTGTACGGGGCCTGAGCATCATCTGTGATTGGCTCAGACCCCACCATCTCACGATTGTTTGTGTGTGGACTGATATCTATGTGAGTCAGTCCATTATTCAGACTTCCGCTGCATACATGCTCATCCTATATTGGTTGATCTTTGGTTCTGCCTCATACTCGTTGAAGTATTCACGAGTATGTAACACATACCCTAATGTCAAGGCAAAAAAGAGTACCTACTAAAATACAGGGCCGTGAAGGCCTGCTTGGCAACGAGCCAAGACCCCTCTAGCCAAGGGATAAGGCGACATGCCAGACATGAGACGGGTGGAGCTCACAGTGGCCACCGAGGGCGACAGGATCTGGCGGTGTTGAGGTTTTGAATGGGTGTTTGTGTTTTGCAGCTCTTTTTTTTCTTTTAAAATACTTTGGCCGAAACTATAAGCTGCCTCCCATTGGCTGTCAAAAAAAAAAAAGAAAATGCAAAAGTTTCTGGAAGGGCCGTTTTGTTTCTAAGTTCTAACCCATGAATTGATTGACTGGGCTGATTTGCTGTGTGATTCCTGGACATACATTGTGGCATTGGGCACTCGACACATGGCAGATATAGCAGCAGTGAGCTTGACAGGTAACGTAATATTACTCGTCGCTTCTTGTACTCTGAATGAACACTGAACTCTGTGCACCATGTGAACTGATCAAGGGAAGAGAGCTTTGAGTGCGCCTCTACTGCTCATTACTTATGTCATATGGTTGTACTGCTCATTAAATAGTGTTTCTTACAAAAGAGTCTTGCTGTGTTTTGCTGTTTACCTTCCGTGTGGAACAAGAGAATTGTGAGTCCCACAAAGCTATGATCATCCATCTAATCAATCAATTCATCTAATCAATCCATTCATCTAATCAATCCATTCATCTAATCAATCTACCTATCTGATAGATCTGATCTATTTACTTTCTCTCTCTCTCTCTCTCTCTCTCTCTCTCTCTCTCTCTCTCTCTCTCTCTCTCTCTCTGTATTTCTCTCTCTCTGTATCTCTCTCTCTCTGTATTTCTCTCTCTCTCTCTCTCTCTCTCTCTCTCTCTCTCTCTCTCTCTCTCTCTCTCTCTCTCTCTCTCTCTCT